>BQNB010027001.1:0-58031 GCA_026074375.1 Tanacetum coccineum
CATTATCATCCTTCTCTTGATCAATACTTTCACTATCTTTTCTTGGATCTTCATCAACCTTCTTCTTATCATCACTTGAAGGTTCGGATCCATCATCTTGAGAACTCTTTAAACTTTGAGAGAATGGTGGATCAGCAGTCCACAATGGTAGCATAATATAATCTTTGCCAGGTACTGTCTTAATTCTAGCTTTACTTGTATTATCACATGCTTTTGTACCTGCATTACCATTAGACTGATTTTCTGCAACAACTGGCTTATAATTTATTAACTTTTGTTAGCCTAACTTTTAGTGAAGCTGGCGTCTTACACGTGAATTGGACTAGTTTTGGACACTGCGTACCACGCAGGGGTCATTTATGTTAACTAGGAATAGTTAGCTTTTTGTTTCTTGTATAAATACCCCTCATATAATTCATATCAAAACCGAAGTATTCGGATAAGAGAACTTCAAGGATGACAAATGAGATGCAGATTCTGATAAAACTTCGACATGACCAGAAGTGCAAGAATATGAAGCGTTTTCAAGACATGCAGCTAATTCAGAAACTTCGTGATGACCAGAAGCGTATGAAGAAAGTTTTTGAAGTCATGTCAGGAAGTTATGTGCAAAAATCCAATCAAAACCGGGTTCGGTAGAGAAAACTTCTATGTCATCCTCAGCATTTCGTTCGTCTACAAGCTGAAGAAATAAAGCTGGAGTATTCAAGTAGATCGTCAAAGATATTCTCAAGGAATATTGGACTTCATTCTTATCATTTTTCTTTATTTTGCTTGCAGGGAACATTGTAACCAATTCACGTGTGACTTCATCTTGGAGGGAGATTGTTAGCCTCACTTTTAGTGAAGCTGGCATCTTACACGTGAATTAGACTAGTTTTGGACACTACGTGCCACGCACGGGTCATTTATGTTAACTAGGAATAGTTAGCTTTTTGTTTCTTGTATAAATACCCCTCATGGCTCTCCATAAGGGGGGTGGATGCTCATTATTTGTTCTTTTTCATTAATCTAATATTTCATCTTTTGTGTTCATCCCCTCTCTTTACTTTCTCTCACTAAGAACTTCACCATGATTTATCTTGTTTATTTTGATCAACCAAGACCCCCCGAAAGGTGTTTTAGTAAGCGTACAATGAAATTTAAATTTTTTGTTAAAAAATTAAAAATGAAAAAAAAATGAAGGTCGCCTTATAGTGTGCAAAAGGTCGCATGTAGGTCGCTGAAGAGAGAAAGCTGATGTGACACCGGAAAGTGCAGGTCGGGACCGACTGCCATAGTGGGTAGCCTTAAAATTTCACTAATTATCATGTCATAATCATATCTTGGTTCATTGACATCTTGAAATATGATGAATCATGAAATAGTAATTTATTTAAATGGTATGTATGGAAATGTTTACTGAATCACTTAGGAAAGTATTACACATAATAATAAGAATATAACAAACATCAGTACAGTTCAAAACATAGTGATAAAGATAGCATAAATGATTAATAATAATTGGTTTCATAATTCATGTAGATAATTTGAAGAAGGAGTGAGTCGAGTTTCCAAATAAGCGTTGATTTGTATAAGGTACAGATATTATATCATTTCTTTTAAAGATTCTCATGACATTTGATCCGTATCTTTTTGCTCATTTAAAATCATAATTTGTGAACCGCTATTTGTTTACTACCTTATTTGATAATTTCATTGAACCCCTTAAACTCGTTTGACACATGCTCCATTTGACATTACCTTGATATAAAATTATTCGTTTTGTTCAGACATGACCTTTGTTGACATATTATATTTGTTTCGATATGCTAAATAAATCTTTGTTCTGTTCTGATGCCCGAGCTAACTAGCCATGGAGGTACCATGGCCGCGTCATTGAGGCACCAATGACGTAACACTATCTGTGGTGGTGTGATCAGTCCACGGCGTTCCATTTTGTTTTGTGTGCTCTATTATGCACTTGGCCATATATGATTTGATTTGTAGGGAGCGTATGGATGCATCCTAGGTACTTCATTTTGTTTCGTTTTGGTGCATGGCTTAGTGTGGTGCTAACACCCCATTGCACATTTGTTTCGGTACATGCGGAGATTGCAACTCCCTTATACAACTTGTTATGATATATATATGTGATTATTTAGTCTAAGCGTGTGGCATGCTTTAGACTTTTGTTTCGAGCTCGTGGGCATTCCTATATGTTTTGTTCGCAATCTATTTTTTTAGCTACCTTATTCATTTAACTCTTATGAAATATGATATCTTCAATGCAGGTTATTTCGATTCCTTTTCGTTACTATTACTCATTTGATCTATCTGTTTTGTTTATATCTGTTCACTGAGCTTTTAGCTCAGCTGCTTTTCTTTTCTCCGCGACATTTAATAAGAGGGAAGTTGGGTTATGAGTTAAGAGTGCTTAGGAGCTCTTAGTGGACCGACTTGATGATAGCTTTTCACATTTTAATTATAATTCCCTAGACTTTGGATTTTGGAATTGTCTTTTGTTTAGACTGCGCATTTGAATTTATTTTCGTTTGGAGGTCATCTTGTTCTAGACCTATTATTCCTAAGTATTCTTGGTGAATTTTATTGAACCAATTTATAAAATTAAGTCTTCCGCTTGCGTTTATTTGATGCCATAAATTTGACATTTGACCCGTTCTCGTGTGGGGTGTTACATATGCAGTCTCTTTGTGTTTTGGTGATGACAAACATGTAACTTGTAATACATAATGTAAAGTGCGCAAGTTACTCGTAACCACGAATCATCAAAGCATACATTCATCAACCTCTCTCGACTTCTCAAGTATGCTTCAGCATAAGTTTGAATATGTTTGTTATATTACATTATGATCAAACCATTTAACAAATTATAAATAATATGTTGGTGTCACTACGTAAAAGTTGACTAAACATTTCTATAAGTTTTGACTTGACGTAAATATTAAGGTAAAAATAAAGGTACCGTAAAACTTGATTTAGGATCAAAGAAATATTTTTTATACACATTACATTTTAATGTATACAAACATTTTTCCAAAAGATAATTTGCAATTTATTTTTCTACAAGTAAAAAAATGTTTTAATAAAATGTAAATTTGAATTTGAAATTTGAAACAACTATCTAGAAGAAAGATTTTGACAAGATTTGCAAGTAACAACAAAAGAAAAAAATCTAGCTGTCTGGTACGGACGGTTCCCTTAAATAAACTGACGGTTTCCTTAAATACTGACGGTTCCCTTAAATAAACTGGGGTAGCATTCACTTATAGTCAATATTAATATTCATGTATTATTTATTTTGTGGTAACAATATGCCAAGTAGATTTTTAATCTGTAAAATAACTTTTTATCTGGTAGCACGTTAATGGCGACGCAAATTAACACAAAACCAAATACTTTGTTACATTGAGAAGAACATAAAAAGTTTACATACCAAAACAATACATTTGTGAAAGTACGTTGATATTTTACAGATAAAAAAGATGCAAAATAGGATAGCAGGACCACAAAGATTTGTTTAATTTAGAGTTGAAGCTCATTAACACGATAAACTAGACAGTAGAAGTATACTATACTACTCTTGCAATTTCATTGCTTGGCATTTGACTCTCCAAGGTGTTGTTTAAAGGTTACAAGCAATATAATATTACAGAATGCGAGCAATAATCTACTTGATTTGCTCGAAACAAACTTATGAAAAAGTATACATTCTTGAAGCTCTGTGCCTTCCTTTTACTAACAGACCAGAACTCTAACTCAAATTATAAGCTCCCTATGTGTAACCTTTTTTACACGCCATGCAAAAAAAACGCAAAGAAAAATGAGGAGTCATCGCATTTAGTTATTCAATACAACGAAAGACAAATTTAAGCGTGATTAATTCTTGTTAAGCACTAAAAGTTGAATGATGCATGAAACATAAACATTTGAGTAAACTGCAAAATACATCCTTGTGGTTTGTCAGTTTTCACACAAAACATCCATGTTAAAAACTTTTGGCAATCTGCATCCCTCCGTTAGTAAAAGTCAAACACATTACATCCCAAGGGAGTAGGGATTATCAGTGTAATTTTTTCTTCGTCATCTCCGTTATCCACTATAATTCAAACACTCCTGTTAATAAAATTACTCCCATACACCCCCATCCGGGCACTATGTTAGTTGGCAGAGGTGAAGGCGGCAGATTGCGGTTGTGGTGGTGGTGGCGAGTGGTGAAAAGATTATGGTGGTGGTGGTGGGGGGTGGTGGAGGTGGTGAAAACAAGAAGATGAAATGAGTAAATGAGGAGTTGAGGAATGATCTTACCCATAGGCATGTTTGACTTTTGGTAGATAACGAATATAACATATATAAAATTCCATTATTAGTCCCGAGGGATGCAATGTGCTTGACTTACACTAACGGATGGATGTATATTGCCAAACATTTCTGACTGGATATTTAGTGTGAAAAGTGACAAACCACAAGGATGTATTTTGTAGTTTACTCCAAACATTTTAAGCATATAACCTATATCTGAAGTTGAACTTTTAGGGGCCGTTTGGTTCACAGAATGTTTTTGAAGGAATTGTAAATCTTCAGAAAAAATTGTAATTTGATGTAATTGTAATTCAAAGAATTGGAATGAGTTGTAATTGTAATGTGTTGTAATTGTAATTGATGAAATAAGTCGATGTGTTTGGTTGACTCGCAATGTAATGTAATTCAAATTTTTTACTAAAACTTAAAAAATTAATATAATAATAAATAAAATAATATAATCAATAATAATAATAATTTTAAATAATAAAATAATAATATTTATTATAAGAAAAATTAATAATAAAATAACATATATAATAATAACAAATAAATAATAAATAATAATACTGACAATAATAATAATAATAAATATTAATAAATTATTATAAATAATAATAATAAGAATAAGAATAATAATAATAAAACAATATTAATAAATAATAATAATATTATTATTTATTATTATTATTATTTATTATTAATAATAATAAAGAGATGCTTTCCTTTAGCTGAATGACCTTCAGATTCCAAGACGCTTTGGTTTGCTCTGGTGTGTTAGCCATGAGTTAAAAGGTAAAAATATACATGTCTCTAAAATGTACAAAAACAAAAGTACATCTATTTCAATCCAATTCACTGCAATCACCTTGATCCATGCTAGGGGTGTTATCGGGTCGGGTTATCTGGTTATTGGGTCATGTCGGATCGGGTTGAGTCGGGTTTTGCTTTTTAAAAACTCACCCGCAACTGACCCGAAAGGGAATCGGGTTATCGGGTTCGGGTGGTAGTCAGGTCCGGTTATATCGGGTCGGGTGATTCGGGTTGTCGGGTTATATTACAAATGAGCAAATAAAAAAAGGACTAATATGGTACCAATTTAGTCGTTAAACTTGGTTAAAGTTTTCCATTTCATCAATGTTGATGGCATTAAACGTGTAGAGCTTATAAAAAAGGATGAAATTAATTAATGAAGTACTAACTCATTTTGTAACAGTGCTCTATTTCATCAGTGTTGATCCACCTTTTTGTTTGCATCATCACACCATAGTTATAATAGAGTACATGTTCAAGCGATACTACAGATCTAGTATTTGGAAACGTGTATCAAATGAGAGGCGTTTGAGGTACTACTTACCTTAACAGTTTTAATACTAACCACAACATGAAATAACATCAAAAACGGCTACGAAGAAACTTGACCAAAATCGTATTACATAATACACAATTCAGATACAATATGATTAGGGACCAAAAAACCCAAGACAAAAGCTCTAATAAAGGAAATATTGAACAAAGTACGAACTCAGTAGTCACTTATAAACGGTAGAGTAATCGTAAGCAACTTGAATCAGCTGCATCTAGAATGCATACAATTAGAATTTCAAACTTAGGTTCCACCATGAATTTACTAGTGCTGATGCACATGGAGAGCTTAAAAGAATTTTACATATCTTTGACTCTTCATCCTTAGTAACACCATTGTAAAGCCATATGCTCACTTTTTCAACATGAGTGACTTGGCCAATAGAGTACAAGGATTGTACACGTATTATTTAAACCAACAAAACATGACGCATCGCATTTCCTACGTACAAATAGCAGTAACCATAAACATTGAAGCAAATATTGTATTATTATTATTTAAAAAATCAGAATAAAAGAAAACTATATATTATTATCGGGTCTTATCGAGTAGACCCGATAACCCGATAAGAGAAATAACCTAACCTGAATCCAACCCTATAACACTATTGGGTTATTGGGTTCGGGTCAAACCAACCCGATAAGCATTTTCAACCCGATAAGACCCGACCCAATAAGCATTTTCAACCCGATAAGACCCGACCCAATAAGGCTTTGTAGGGAAACATGTACACTTTTATTAAAATAAAATCATATTACACTTAATAAATAATTAACAGAAAATAAATAACCAAAAATAAAACAGACAGAATGGGGTAGAAGCAGAGAAGACAGACACTATGAACGATAATTAAAGAAAGCAGTAAAAGGTCGTGGAACGAGGCACGTGTTGCCTTAAAACAGATTCGTCGTCTGTCTCCCAGGGTACAACGTTCAAAGCTGTTGTAAAGCCGGACCTGACAAACTTGCCTGAAATATCACGGAAGGAGTCGTATGATACTGATCGAAAGGATTTCTGGAACTTGGTTGCTGTGGAGCTTTATTTTTTGACTGTTTCAATTAAATGAGGTTGTGGCTATATTTATAGTAAAAAATTTCTTGGCCTCCAAGATAATATATCTTCCATAATTATACAAATCAGTTATAAAGAAAGCTGTTTTGTATAGTTTTTTCCACACGAAAATATATATGCCATAATTATACAAATCAATTAAAAAGAAACCCGATTTGTATCTCTTTTATAACACAAAAATATTCTGTACAAACTTATTCAATAAGTTTAAATCTATTCCTAAAATGATTCCCAGATTTTGTGTTTCATGTGTCTCACTTTGAGACACGATATCTCATTCATATTAATTCCATTTTGGACATACTTTAGCTCATTGCGAAGCTCTCTTCAAGGAGAACGCAAAACGACAAGCTAATATAAATATAAATAATGTTCAAAGTTTCCAAAAACACATTTTGCCAAACTATTTTTCCAACAATCCCCCACATGAATGGAAATTAGTCGAAAACACACAAAAGTTTTGACGAAATTTCTGCGGTTGAGTCCTGCATATGATAGGTAGGTGTGACCCTTTGAACCTTCCCTTGTGAGATTCACTTAGCCTCCTAGATCTGAGTAGACGCAATGTCCTTGAACTCAGCCTCTGTTTACGTAGACGACAATACACACTCACACATGACTCTCCTTGACCTTGTCAAGTCCTCATAGTCGTGCCCGTTATGGTCATGAGCACTATCATGGTTCTGCAAGAGCTCTTATGAATTGCGCCCCCTATAATTCCCTTCGAAGCGACCCTACTTCTCTCTCACATAGGTGATTTCATCCTGAATCATTAAAAACATATATGTTTTGCGATTTCATCTTGAATCATTATGCTTTGTGATTTCATCCTGAATTATTAAAGCCATATGCTTAACCTCAACAAGTCACATTTGTTATAGGAATGGACTAGGATGTTACAATTTTAAGTAACACCCCATATTGATATGACTTCCCCTACATTTCTATGATTAGGTTGTCCTATTAAACCTAGATCTTGGGATCTCCAGTCAACTGGGTTAGGTTTTCCTTCATAGAAACTCATTCCTTTAAGGGCTTTAGTCACATTCCTTTAGACGACTCTTTAACTAACTCTCTGCTTAAGCCTTTCGTAAGCAGATCCGTGATGTTATCCATTGACTTTATGTAGTCAATCGTGATAACTCTATTTGAGAGTAGTTTATGAAAACTGTAGAGGGGGAGGGTGAATACATTTCCATTAAAAACTTTAAGATCAAGAATTACATCACTCTTCTACCGGCGGTCCCATATATATATGGGGGCCGCCAAGTATATCAGGGGCCGCCTAATTTATGGGACAGCCTCCAGAAGAGGTTTTTGGACTAGATCTTTTGTATCAAATCACCAATCAAGTTTGACGCAATATGAGAAGTGTCGATCATAGGTTTACAATAGCTAAAGCATATTCTAACAATATAACCACACTCACAATATTTAGCACAAAGAGCTACACAACTTTAACTAACAGGATATACACAACCATTCACACAATCATGAGTACAATGCAAGTATAAAAGTAAAGCGATAAATGTAAATAAATAAGTAAAGCGAAGGGTAAAAGAAAATGCAAACCGACACGATGATTTATAGTGGTTCGGTCACGAAGCTCCTCTTCGCCCTACTCCACTCCTCGAGTATCCAACTTGAGAGTTACTTCACTAATCAACAAGCTCCCTTTTGGCGGAGAAAACCTTATACCAAAGCTTACATTATTTTTCGACACTAAGCTAGATGTCGAGTTCT
Source organism: Tanacetum coccineum (assembly GCA_026074375.1). Taxonomy (NCBI): domain Eukaryota; kingdom Viridiplantae; phylum Streptophyta; class Magnoliopsida; order Asterales; family Asteraceae; genus Tanacetum; species Tanacetum coccineum. The sequence continues at coordinate 8,483 of BQNB010027001.1, forward strand.
TCTTCGGGTACAACCAAACCCGTTATGTTTTATGGCCTAACATAACAAACCTTGTGTTTTATGGCCTAAACACATAAACCGCGTCGCTTACATTATTTTCTGACACTAAGCTAAATGTCGAGTCCTAATCTTAGCTAGAACCAATCTACCACTTCACCAATGTATTTTAAGGCCTAAAATACTAACCAACCCACAATAAACCCATCCAAATATATACATCATTTGGATCTACACACTACTAAAGATTGGAAGACATGGACTCGATCTATATGTAACAAATGTTACAAATGGACTAACTAGACTACATAACTTAAGATCTTGAAGATGACCGAAGTTCTTTTCTTGCACTTGAGGGAAGAAGGAAAGAGTAGAAGATTGGATCACAATTAAACAAGATTAAACAAGTTAAATGATCAAACATTTAGAGAGATTTAGTGAGATCTATTGAGAGAAAGAACTGAGAGAAATTCATGCAAAAGGGTTGTGAAAATAGTTGGAGGTGACTCACTATTTATAGGAGCTAAAAAACAGCTTGTCAGGAAACGGCGGTCCCAGATATATTAGGGGGCCGCCAGATATTTAAGAGGGCCGCTGGCCTATTTAAGGGACCGACCTGACAGACGCTCCTGTTTTTGTCTTTTTGTGGTGACAAACTTGTTTGGTGAAAGTGACACTTGGTTTGTGGGGGAAATGGCTAGATTTGAATTTTGAAATAATTACGACATAAAACATTTCTTTACAATTCAAAAATAATTTATCTAATTAATTTTTGAGAAATTGTTTTGTTACATTTATAAAAATGTAATGCTTAAGACAAAAACTTATTTCTTTGATCATCCTACAAGTTTAATGTTGTTTGTACATACCTTATGTGATTTACGTCGGGTGCAAACAAATGTCGGTATTGATGTAGACTTGAGACGTCGAGTATAACACCCTGTGTTTTAGGGTCATTGACGTCGTCAATAAATTCACTATGTATCTTTAGTATTGTACGCGATTGCTTTTAAATCGTAAACGTTAAGTTAAATCGCGTAAGCTAAAAATGATCATTCAATGTAAACGGGCATCAAACGATTAAATGTTTACATCAAGCAAGTGTTAAGTAATTATTTTGAGGATAATTATTAACTTTGTTCATTTTATTTTTATTGGTTACGTAAAGTGTTTACGTTTCACGATAAAATACGTTTAGGCATACCCGGAACCACCAAAACTCTTCTATGCTTCAACAAATACCCACAATTGTACCTAATACTCAAAAATTACAAAAATATATCATGTGTATACATATATGGCCAGATATAGGTGGATTTATACAAAGAAATATCACAAAAATTCACCACATGGTCTTTTGTACATCTATACACATTAAATCAAGCCATACTTCCCATACTTTTGACCAATGGCTCCCTAAAAACCCTCATCATGTCTCTAGACTTTCTTACAAGTTGCTTTGACTAGCATATGACTTATATAACTCTTTCAACTAGAAAGAGAAACACTTACACTTCATTTTACTTAGTAAAATTTCACACAACTCTCTCTTTCTCTCTTGCATAAGCCACGTCATCAAACACCCTCTTTATAAAATCCATAGCTTGATTTTCTAAGACCATACAAGCATTCACACATCATTCCTATGATAACCTAAGGTGTTTTGAAGGGTTGGTTAAAGGTTTACAAGTATTAAAGCAAGAAAAGCAAGATTAGGGTTTCTACTTTGGAATTAGGGTTTTCAAGTTGTGCAAGCTTTGGTTTATCATCTAAACTAGGGTTTAGATACTGTTGTTCAACATATTACATCATATTAAGGTCATCTAAAACCCTTTATGTCTTTACATTTATCATTTTATGTGTATATATGTTTTATTTAGCAAAATCACCATTAGGATACTTTTAAACATGTGGAATGAATTTTTACTTGTGATCATTGTTTTGAACACTTTTACATATGCTATGATGTTGGTAATATCATGTTAAAATAGATTTATAAGTGTTGTACACTCTTGGTTTACGTATAAAAAGGTTATTTACAAACTTGTTAATTAGGGTTTACTTAATAACTTGTAATTAAAAGTTACAAAATAAGTGTGATTTAAATGTGTTATCAATGACTTGATACTATGGACTTTTGGACAAGATATGGACATTATTATATGTAACATATATGATAAATAAGGTTATGGAGGATTGTGGAAAATTTACTAAGTTATAAAGTACATAAAACAAGTAATATCAATAAGTATACATATTATTTACAAAGGGACTATTTTGGTTCATGTTTTATGACAGCCCTATCATGTTTTATAAATATAGTACACCTTATGACGATTCCAAATATGTAAAGAAATCTAAAAACCAACTTATAACGAAAAAGATACGGCAAATATACGTTTTACGTTAATACCGGATTTATAAAACAAACTTTATAAAAGCAAGCTATAAAATATTTCTAAAATATAAGGTTTAGTATTTTTCACAGATCCTACATATTTTTAGGATTTCAAAATGATAAGAATTGTAATTTTTCAATCAATAACGAAAGAGTTACGAATTTCATAAGTTTACGATAATAATACTTTTATAAAAATACTTTTATAAAAAGTTACTGTTCATGACAGAAACATTTATTTTTTTAAACCTCATAAATAAATAGAACTTTCAATTACGAGAACGTGCTCGAAAGAATCGCTAAAAACGGAGCTATAACGAATAAAATACGACATTTACGGGTATTACGTTAATTAAAGTTATAAAAATAAGTTTATAACTGGTATGAACAGTAAAAATCACTGTTCATCAGAGGACTAAAAATATGAAAACGTCAAATTTTGATAACTCGTCTTAATATGAAAGCGTGGACATAAGAAACGCAAGAAACGGACTTGAAACGTGAAAGTTATGTCATTTTTACCAAAGGTATATTTATAAACGTTTTAACTTTATAAATATGATTTCACTAAAACAATTAGATGGTGATTAGCTATATAGAATTATATATGGTAGTAGTTACCCAATGTGATTAGTACTTATACGACCTATATTGGATTATGTTGCATTCGATCAATTCCGTGACGCATCTTTTGTGATATACTCGATATTCGCTCGCTCAAGGTGAGTTCATAGCCCCACGTTTTATATTTTACAATGATTTATAAGTTTTGGGGTGAGAACATGCTTTGTTTTACAATTGAACGCAAGTAACTTTGAAATAATTACTGTTTTGGATATTGCATACCATGCAATACTTACTGTTTTGGATATTATATATCATGCAATACTTACTGTTTTGGATATTGTATACCATGCTGTTAGGATTAAGAAAAAGACTCAGTCACCCCCATGTATTTTCATGTTTAGCATAGGTCGTAGTTTTATTAAGTAATCGTATGATTTATGGTGTGGGCCGGGTCTTTACCCACTGTAAGCCCACACCATAGCCCGTTTTATGGGGCATTTTTGTAAGAACTATTTAAACCCTCTCCACACATGGAGAGGGGGTTGGTACGGTCACTAATACTGATTAATCCAACAAAACTTGTGCCTAATTTGTCACACATATTCGGGTTTTGGTCACTCTTTTTTAATAGAAATAGCCACGAACTCCCTAACATGACTGTATGTGACCTACAGTGGCGCGATCTTTAGTGACAAACACCCAAAAAAACACGTGTGACCATATGTATATCGTCACATATTTTTGGAGTGACCAATACCAGTTTTTGTACTAGTGTGTTAGCCAACATTACAGTTATAAGTGCTCTTGTCGGTGGATAATCTTTTTCAACTAGCATAAAGATGTCATGTCCTCTTTCTATAGACACATGGTGAACACCACATGTATCATACAATTTCCATGTCAAAGGATCATGCATATATCTCTGAAGCTTCCATAGTGTAGCATCATCATCTGGTTCAAATAACCTCTTTAATTTAACCCATAAGACCTTCTCTTTATCAACTGTAGGCTCTGTTAAACTAAACTTCTTCTTAACCAAATCCCAAAGCTTTTATAGGTCATCTCTATCAACTCTCTTTAACATGTCTTCAAAAACTTGATAGACCTCTGTATGGTTTCCAACTCTTATAATTCTCCAGTAACTTCTTGATTCTTTAGTGAAAACTTCCTAGTTTATAATTGGATATTTGACCTGTCGAGCTTCAATGTACACTCTTTTACTAGAACTATCACTTATTAGTTCTTTAGCTTTCTTCTGATACTTCTTTTTCTTTTCCTGCAGATTTTTCTTCAACTGACACTGAGACTTCTCCAATCTTTTGTCTTTTAGCAGGTGGCTTTTAAAAATCAAATCCAGATCTCTTCATTACTTCCTTTTCAATCTCAAAATCTTTTGGTACAAAAGATTGATTTTGATCCCATACTCTTTCAAATATAGGTCTAATATCTTCATAGCTCATTCCCTTGAAATGACTCTGCTTATATCCTCCCTGATTCTTCAAATACATGTACATATTCTTCCTTACTTCAGCTTTAGAGAAATATCTATTTTGTTGTGCATGATATCTGAGCACAGCAGGATCACTCCAATCAATATCATAAGCTTGAGTAGTTTCAGTCATACCTTCTTTCCTTTTACCCAACTCCTTTTGCAACTCCAAGACTTGTGCTAGATCATACTTCTCTTGTTCTTGCCTTGCTATATCAATATCTTCTTGTAATTGTTTAGCTATTTCAGCATCCCTAGCAATCCTTTGTCTTTCTTCTTCATTAATCTGTTCTTGCAGTCTAATAGCTTCTTCAAGCCCAAGTCTTTCTTGGTCTATTTGCTTCTTTGTCTTCTTCTGAACAGATTCATCATCTTTCATGATAGCTTTTCTTTTATCTTTTCTCTTTTCTGCACTCCTTCTGATATAAACTTGTCTTTCAAGAATGGCAGTACTAACTAGTACCTTAGCAGTACTAGTTTATTTTTCACCCTTTTCACCACTATCAGGATCTTCTACTAGTTCAGTAAGCTCTTCTTGTTCTAACAATATCTTAGTATCAGCGCTAGTCCTCCCTTGAGTCTCAGCATCCTCTTGAATCCATGAAGTTCTTTCATCTTGTACCAATGAAAAGGATTTTGATCAATCTCAGCAATAATCCTCCCTTGTTTGTAAGAATCCTCTAAATCTTCCTCATTATCAGAGATAATCACTTTTGTCCTTCTTTTAGATTTGCTTGTCTTTACCTTGTGCTCCAATTTCTTGACCCTCAGAATGAGCTTACTGTAAGCAGCACCATATGTCAATTTTGTCTGTTTTAAGTTATTTTGCAAATCATCCACCTTCTTGGATAATGTTATACAAAGAACCATCAATTCATTGAGTGTCAAACTACCTTTATCACTGCCAAGTGATTGAACCCTTGGTTGAGATGAATCATGGGGCATAGTAGCAGGTTCTTCTGCATCATGGATAGGTGGCATGAATGGTGGTGTAGGTGGTTGTAAAGATGTGGATGGATGTGTTTGGGGGTGATAAGGATGGTAAAGATGTTATTCAAGAAGGAGATGACTTAGGTGCAGTAAGTATAGTTGGAAATAGTGGAATGGCTATCCCAATATAACCCTTGGAAATCCTTCTCATGTTGCTGAATAGTTTTAGTGTGAGGGTAGGAGAAACATAAGTTCTTTTATGAGGGAGAAGGTGTTTTTGGTCCTTGTTCAAAAATATTTGAATGAATCTAGGATACATTAAGAATTTTGACCTACTGTCCAAGTTTTTCAGCATACCTTCAAAAATCATCTTAGAAAAGTTGAAAGTCCTATTTGTTACAAAGCAAATGATAGCAGTAGCTATATTGCTACTGAACTGTGTAACATTTCTCAATTTCAGGTCTCATTTACGGACTCTATTATCTTCCTATTTATTTAGTCTAATCAGCGTTTCTTTTAATTTAACTTTTAAAGGCTAAAATCGCGTAGACTAGTGTTAAACTTTAAACGTAAATGGTCACCAATAAATTAAGGGTTTAAATCAACATGTGTTATATAATTATTAGAAGATAATATTATACTGTGCCATATTTTATTTTTTTGGTCACGTAAATGGGTTACGTTTCGCAATAAAATACATTTAGACAACACCCGGAAATACCCTTGACTTACCTCGACTCATAACCTAATACCCACTGTTAAAACCTTAAACACAAATTCAAATCATTTCTTTTGTTAAAAGCCTATGTGGCCGAATGAGGGACTAAAGAAACTAGAAAATCTCCTATGATCCCTAAGTACTTGTAAAACCTATGTTTAATTGAAACTGTACAATGTGTTCCTAGTTAGCTATTACCTAATGGTTAATAACCATTTTACTCCTTCTTATGCTTGATACCCGTGGCATACACAACACAACCAACCAAGTAAAATCTTTCTTAATCTCTTGTTACAACACACAAAAACTCATTAATACTTGTACTTAAGAAAGTAAAATACCTTAAATAACCACCTAACTCATGTACTTAAATCTACTACTCTTAGCTAGCAAAGGACCATGGTTTTAGAAAGTGGTATGGAGATAATTCTCCTATATAATATAGAGTCTTACAACTAGAGTGTTTCACTAATCACACATTTAACTAGTACACACATACTAGCAACAAACCTAACCTTGGTTACTTATTTTTTTTTGGGTCACCACAGTCGAGACAGTATCCACACAAATACGACATCACACTAGTAATCATCAAGCTAAGGTTATACGTTTATGGGTTTGAAAGCAAGAAATATTTGGTTTAAACTAAGGCTTGGGGTATAAAAGTTGAGTTTCTACACGACTACATGACACACACGTTCAAGAAGCTAGGACCCTTGTAAGTGTCTTTGTTTTTTTTTTAACCTTCGTCGTATTCAAGTTTCATGTTTTGTTTATATGTCAATAAGGCACAGTTATTATGTGTTAACAAGCTAAACATGGGTCGTGCTAGCATGACAAACCATGTCCACGTCTTACCACTAGAGAGACAAACATATATATACTTGTGGGGTGAACTCAAAGCCCCCCCCCCCTATAAGGAACGTACAAAGATCTTGTGTATAAGCTTGAAATGTTTAAAATTGACATCACATGTAAAATATTTAACAAGAGGTTTGTAACTCGTTTTAGAAAACAGGAAACACGTTCATGCGTATCATATTCACTTAACACTCGTCTTACTCAATAAAGGATGTGTACACTATAGTATATGCGAACTAGGGTTGTTTGGGATATGTCGAAATAGGTTAGCAGAAGTTAGTACTGCTAGTAGAGTTAGTACTGTTAGCAGAAGTTAGTACTGCTAGTAGAGTTAGTACTACATCGCAGAGTTAGCTATGTTGCTTATTGTTAATTACTGTAGTGTATTAATAATACTATTGTTGACATTCCTAAACTTTCTTGTGTCCAACACGATCTCAAACAAACTCTAACGAATTTGTAACTCACTAATGGGTTGTATGATACGAGCTAAATTAGAAGTTAATACTACCTTAAGAAGTTAGTACTGCTAGCAGAGTTAGTACTGCTAGCATATTGTTAATACTGCTAGTGTATTAATAATAATGTTTTTGACATTCCTAAACTTAAGGGACTATTTGGATCTCATAAGAACCTAAAATGTATTTTTTGTAAAATAGAAGGACTAAACGTATCAATATGGAAACTCAGGGGTGAAAACATTAAATATTCTATTTTAAAACTTAATAAACTGTTTTGCCACATAATGAAAACCTAAGGGTATTTATATATTAAAGTATTTAAAATAAACACTTCGGTTATCAGACTAGTCGTGCATAATAAGCGTATACTTATTAAACTATAGTCACGCCGGAATGATAAATAGGTGTAATTTATTATAATAATTAATCACCTTATAAACTTAAAAGATATGTGTACACCTCCCATGAGCAAATGAGAATAACGCAATACAATAATCGTGTACTACACTACATAAGTGATAAACAATATATATATAAACTAGCAAATTTATTGTAGTTTATGCATTGAGTCGTTAGCCTAAAACTTGTAGACTAAGACTGGCCGTATTTACTTAGGTATTTGACGGGTGATTATTCACCATACTTGGATTTATATTATCATTTTAAGGACTATTTACTAGGTGGGTTCTCAGCCTCTTATTTTACAATTATTTAAATTGATTTACATCTTTGGGTGAGAAACATGCTTCTGTTTTACATATTGGACGCAAGCTGTACATTTTATTACTATGATTACGTGTTTGCCTAAGTAGCGATAACCCAATGAGGCCCTTTATCATTGAACTGTCATTACTAGATTGTTGAGCGTATGTTATAAATAGATCTATTTGGGATTGACATCCCCATTTGAGTGAGTAGCGCTCACTGTGCCGGGTTACCGGACAACAAATGTATACCATGTCGGATTTTGGATGTTGCGGGTTAGAACATCATTCATGGGCATTTATTGGCAATTTACTGCATTCATATATGTCGAGCCTCAGTGTCATGAGCTTAGGAAAACGTAATAACCCTTTCTATGATGTTTGCATCTGTTGCTTAATTATACACATGGAAATCTTACGGTTCTACTATTGATTTACACAAACCTATAAATTCACCAACTTTATGTTGATATTTTAAGCATGTTTTCTCAGGTCAATAAGGCACGAGGTGCTCAGATACATTGGGGGTCACTCTTTGGAAAGAGTCAGTACTAAAGATTTGGGCGTATTATATTTTGGGAATATTTGTTATAAATCAAAATCTTTACTTATATTGTCAAACGATTTAAAGCCATGAGCTTATGTAATGAACAAGCATTTTGTTAATCCAATGTATCTTTTTAAAAAATGTCACGTTTAGTGGTCGTTCTCATATCTTGTGCTATTGATCTATGAAGTAACGCCCTCAGATATTCAACATTCCGCTGCTACCCAGATTTGGGGGTGTTACAGATTGGTATCAGAGCCAATGTTATAGAGAACCAAGTCAAAAGTTTTTGTCTGGACTATAACCATTTTCAAACACTGCTTTCACAAACGGGGTTTACACAGGAAATACATGCATTACTTGTTTGCATCTAGCACATCTATGCTTACATGACATACACTGTTTTAGCATTAGTAGTTACTAAGTGCTTACATGATTGATATACGAGTATATTAATTATATTACGTATATTACTATAAGAGTCAAAAAAAATAATACTTATATAAGTTATTTTTTCTTCTTGCAGTAGTCATGTCTTTGTTTAATCTGTTGTTACCTACACTTCAGTCTACACCGACTTCGAGTAAAGGAGGTATTTTGGGGAGCCAAATGAGGAGGATATATGTTGGTGTGTTCTCCACGAGTATCGTATATGGATACGACGGATTTCACTATGCAGCTAGTAGGCCCCACCATCACCGGTATTTACATACAAGGCCTAGGAGGATCCATAGACTCACCCCTAGTACCCAGACGAGGATGAGCGTGGAGGCTATGTTCATAAAAACCACATGACTGCTGATAAGTCTGCCAGTGCATATATACCCTGAGTATATACCATTGGAGGATGAGCATGAGTTTTCGGCTAAGGAGCAGCCATTACCTCCTGTTGTTTCACCTACTGCTAAGTCACCAGGATATGTTGTTGAGTCGGATCCGAGGAGGATCTAGAGGGAGTATTGAGGTATGATGAGTGTCAGGGATGATCGGTGACTCCCTATGGACGGGTGAGAGGACGAAGATGATGATGACGGCGATTCATCCAGGGATGACGCCGATGATGAGGGTGAGGATGAAGGGGATGAAGATGATGAGGATGAGGAGGAGGAGGTGGAGCACTTAGATTTAGCCGACTCCGCTATTGTAAGTACTATGTTGAGCTTGTTTCCACAATGAGGGAACAAAGCATGGTTATACCACCACCCTTCTACTGAATTACTACCACTGGAGCTAGGATGATTGTCGGCTTTCGGCTTCTATATCCCTTCACCAGAGGAATAGGTTGAAAGACTTCGAGCCATGCCTTACTTCGCCGCTCATCACCACCTTCTCATATCACCAACCCTCTAGGGGGCGCCTTGCTAGATGCACGGCCTACCTGCACTTTCATTACCACCAACATGTGCCATCCACTTTTACTACCATCATCTGGGTATCCAACCAAATCTAGGACACTCAGGATAGCCTTACTCAGGCCCTTATTGTGCAGTTAACTACCAAATTACCATCACCACCACTCCACCATTCCTATACATACCACACCGTTGACCGTAGGGGTGATATTTCCTGAGTCTAAGAGCCACCTCGCAAGAGGTTAATGTGTTTGTTCACTCTAGGCTCCAGGATGAGGTCTAGGAGAGATTCTACGCTAGTCCCCACCCCCCCCCCATTCGGAGGACGAGGGACATTATTGTAGGTCTTGTCAGCACCTATGATGCTAAAGTGAGGGATCGACAAGGGATAGTGAGGTTGGGTATGGTATTAGGGATACTTGGGTGGATCCGGCAGAGGCAGTTCCTAAGGTAGCACCTATGACCGTAGGAGAGATCAATACTAGGGTTACAGAGCTTACTGAGCTCCATGAGCGTGACACACAGGACTTGTATGCTTTACTAAGAGGATGTCAGGATGGTTGGACACTCGTATATTCAGCGAGTCTGCCATAGACTCATCATGCGAGTCGCCCAGTAGGAATCACAACGATGTCGCCATGGACAAAAGCGGGATCGACTTACTTATGGGGGATAAGATGACTCTCCAGGAGACAGTATAAATTGTGGAGGAGGAGGCCTATGCTTCTCGAAAGGCTTGGGCTCACTCGATAGGATTGGAGTCAGACAGTTTTCATGAGCTTCAGACCCACCGTGATCATGTGTATGCGCACGAGACCCAGATGCAAGCACATCAGACACAGCTATAGCTGCAGGGTACTCTTATTCAGACACAGCACTAGGTACATGAGACTCACTCTTAGATGCAGCAAGCTGAGATGGTAGAGCTTCGAGAGACTGACCATAAATGTAAGGGACAGATGGTAAAGATTCTCCGAGTGTATGGAGAGAAATTAGGACGAGAGATGGGTGACATACATGCCAAGTTGTTAGCATTGTGAGGGAAGCAAAGAGCTAGACAGCCAGGACTAGATGCTAGGATTCCAGATCACCAGGATGCTTCTGGGGATGCTGACAGTCACATCTAGTGATTTATGTTATTTTGTCTTGCTAAGTCGTTGTACAGGCATGTTAAGTATTAGGGGTTTTCCCCGCTAGCATAGCCTTAGATCTTTTGTATTGTATTTTATGTACTAAAAACTATTTCATGTAAAAAATTTCCAAGTTATGAATGAAATAGATGCGTTATGTTATACTATATACCTCTCATGTGTTGTTGACTCATCTGTAAATTATTATATATCTTGTCATAATTTTGACCTCACGTTTTGTCTCTTGTGATTTAGACAAATCATGGCACCTATGACAAGACGATGACCGAATACCCCTCCAAACAATCCCAACCCAAATAACATGACTCTAGAATCCGTTCAAGCTATGATTGATCAAGCACTTCTGCGAAACTCTAACAACGGAGATGGAAGCCACAGTTCACACGGGGATAAGCGAAGGAATGTGTAAACTGCGCGCCCTTGTTTCTACGCTTACTTCATGAAATGTCAACCTTTGAACTTCAAAGGAACTGAAGGCGTTGTCAGTTTAAGCAGGTGGATTGAAAAGATGGAGTCCATCTTTAATATCAGTGGTTGTGCTATTGAAAACCAGGTTAAGTTTGCCACCTGCACTCTGTTAGGTGCTGCTTTGACTTGGTGGAATGGTCAGATAAGAACCTTAGGTCCTGATGTGTATTTAATTACTTGGGAAGTACTTAAGAAGAAGATGGCGGACAAGTATTGTCCGCAGGGTGAAATCAAGAAACTAGAAATTGAGTTGTAGAACCTAAAGGTAAAAGGGAACGATGTTCCAGCATACACGGAACATTTCCAAGAGCTAACCCTAATATGTACCAAGTTTGTTTCTAATGAAACTGAAAAGGTTGACAAGTACATCAGTGGACTTCCTGATAACATTTATGGAAATGTCAAGTTTGCCAGACCCAAGACATTGGAAGAGACTATTGAGTTGGTCAACGACTTAATGGATCAAAAACTCCGCACCTATGCAGAAAGACAGCCTGTGACAAACAAAAGGTGTGGCTGATGATTTCATCCTGAATCCAACCATGGTCTACCAAAACAGCAACCCTTTAAGAGGCAGAATGTCGCCAAGGTCTACAATATGGGGACTGGTGAGAAGAAGTTGTGTGGGGGATCTTTGCCCAAGTACACCAAGTGCCATTTTCATCACAATGGCCCGTGTACTCAGAAGTGTCATAAGTGCAATAAGGTAGGGTACTTTTCCTGCGACTGCAGGAGTTCTGGCAACACAAATGGTGCTAATACTCAGAAGGGCAATGGAGCAAATCCCAAAAGGAATGGTTGTTTTAAATGTGGAGCTCCAGGACATTTCAAGAGAGATTGTCCAAAGTTGAAGAATAAGGATGGAGGAAACTATAATGCACAAGGCTGGGTGTATGTAGTTGGGAATGCAGAGAAAAGAGGGAATGCATCGGGAAACCCAGACTCTAATGTCGTCACAGGTACGTTCCTCTTAAACAACCTCTATGCATCTATCTTATTTGACACTGGTGCTGATAAGAGCTTTATATCTTCTGCGTTTAGTTCACTGATTGACATCACCCAAACTCCATTAGAAAATAGTTATGATGTGGAATTAGCTAACGAGAAAATAGTCAGGGTAGACACTATTATGTGGAGTTGCACTTTAAACTTCTTAAACCATCATTTCAACATAGACCTAATGCTCGTAGAACTGGGTAGTTTTGACGTTATTATCGGCATGGATTGGTTAAGAAGGTGTCACGTCGTGATTGTGTGTGATGAGAAACATGTTAGAATCCCCTATGGGAATGAAACTTTGATTTTTTGTGGTAACGAAAGTAACGACAGGAGAGAATCTCGATTGACCATTATCTCATGTTCAAAGGCTCAAGAGTACATGGCAAAAGGATGTCAGATCTTTTTGGCACAGATATCCACCAAGAAAGAGGAGGACAAGTCGAAAGGAAAACAAATAAAGGATGTACCAATCATCCGAGACTTTCCTGAAGTGTTTCCCAAGGACTTGCCAGGTCTTCCCCTAACTCGACTTGTGGAATTCCAGATCGACTTAATTCCAGGAGCCGCACCTGTAGCTCGAGCACCGTATCGATTGGCACCGTCCGAAATGAAAGAATTGTCGGAACAACTGCAAGAGCTTTTCGACAAAGGCTTCATAAGATCTAGTTCCTCACCCTGAGGAACCCCGGTCTTGTTTGTCAAAAATAAGGATGGGTCATTCAGGATGTGCATCGACTATTGTGAGTTAAATAAGCTGACAGTAAAGAATCGTTATCCACTCCCGAGGATTGATGATTTATTTGATCAACTCCAGGGTTCCATTATTTATTCAAAGATAGATTTGAGATCAGGTTATCACCAGCTTAGAGTACAAGAGCAAGATATTCCAAAGATGGCATTTCGAACTCGATATGGTCATTACGAGTTTCAGGTTATGCCATTCAGGCTAACAAACACACCTGCGGTATTCATAGACCTCATGAACCGAGTGTGCAAGCCTTACTTGGATAAGTTTATAATTGTCTTCATTGATGACATACTTATTTATTCAAAGGACAAGACAGAGCACGAAGAACATCTTAAGGCAATTTTGGAATTGCTTAAGAAAGAGAAGTTGTATGCCAAGTTTTCAAAGTGTGAATTTTGGATTCTGAAGGTACAATTTCTCGGTCACGTCATTGATAGCAAAGGCATTCATGTGGACCCAGCCAAGATAGAATCTATCTAGGATTGAGCATCTCCTAAGACACCGACGGAGATCCGTCAATTTTTAGGTCTTGCTGGTTACTATCGAAGGTTTATTGAGGGATTTTCGAAGATTGCTAAATCAATGACGAAGCTTACTCAGAAGGGGATCAAGTTTGACTGGGGTGAAAAGGAAGAAAACGCTTTTCAGTTAATAAAGCAGAAGTTGTGCAGTGCACCAATTCTGGCTTTACCTGAAGGGAGTGAAGATTTTGTGGTCTATTGTGATGCTTCACACAAGGGTTTAGGTGCAAAACATTCCAATTTTGAGATCATGGTAATGGATGTAATACAAATGTTAGCTTGCAAATCCCGCCTCTTCAGCTGAAATGGAAAATTGTACGTGTTAGTGCATTTGATCCTTAATAACGGAAAAGGAGGAAATCTTTTTCGGTCTTGAGCTACTTTCGATAACACTCAATGTTTGTTAGCTCAGTACGATGGCTTTCGTATTCTTACTGTAACGAATCCAGTTTTTCAAAGAAAGACTTACATAGAATGATGGAGGTTTTTATTAACAGGCAAGAGTTCAGGTAATCGTCATGAGTTCGATTATCTTTAATCTTGCGAGTGTACGCTTTCTGTGCAATTTATCTTCAAAGAAGAGATATCTGTCTTTTGTGTTTGACATTCTCATTAACAACTCATATTTTCCCATTGCTTGTTTCGTTAGTATAGTTAAAGTGGACAACTGTACATTAGACTGGTATTTAATTCACTGATTCAAAATGGCAAATGTATATCATTTTTAAAGGGAGATAGTGAATTCAAATGTGATTAAATGGTTTATCTATGGTCTTTTGAATGTGTTATAAAATGGTCAGGATGTGAAAGTATAGGTGTTAATCTGTCTGTTGGGTGTTAAATCTTGTTTGCTAGGAGATTAAGATAATTAAAAGCTTGGATTCTTGCTTATTGTTATGATAGCGGCTGCATATCTTGATGGCTGGAATGGTTAACTACTGCATGGCGGTTTCTTGGTGATTGTTTTTGGGCAAACTCGGTTTAGGCTAATTGTCATGTCTTAGCTAATTAAGCCCAATAAACTTTCTTTAGGTATATTCCAAAGGACCATGTGTCTTGTTGACTCTCATACAGGCTTAGTTAACTTGTCATTGAGCCTATCAGATAATCTCTAGACCATCGACCAAGGTTGACCAATGTTGACTTAACCCAATGTCCAGTGACTCTAATGTGGAATATCTTCGTGCTAATCTGAATATCAAGGGCATGTCAAACTCAAGGCGAACATCTTTATCTAACGTTATATTTATGCTACAGTTTGTTCCTATCTTTGATGATATTTCTTTAATAGATACGAGGCAGAGAGACTATTCTTGCACCTTATGAACCTACAAGATGAGATGAACAGATCCTTCATTGCTATCTAGAACAGTTACAGATTGGAAAAGGGAACATTCTTCAAAGAGCTACAGAAGTTGCAAAGAATCCTATCTTCTACATTCTAGTTGATATTTCAAGAACCACCATAACTTCGTATAGGCCATTCACTGCATCGCAAAATTTCCCTTCTATCTTACATTCAGCTGTTATGGAATACATGACTCATGATGCATGGCACTGGGGTTTATAGCTTCAAACTTGATTGAAAATGGTTTACTCTGAGTGTGATCTTTATCTGGTAGGCCTGTAGATGATCACTCCTGCATGAAACATCATCCCTAAACCAAACTTAGCTTTGGAATTAGGTAATTAAATCTATCAGCTTAGAAATGAAGCTGAAGAAGAAGCTGTTGCAAGAGAAGTTCATGCTAACTCATGCAAGATTATGTTGTGGACCAGATTCCTGAGCCCGATGCAATGAAGACCAGACTGGATCAAAACTCTGCGAAAATAAATGTGTCTCTTCGCTGGACCAAACCCTGAGCACTTGGCTGATGAATTCCTCGCGATTGCCTAGCCCAATAAGTTCATGAAATCTGAAGTCATAAAAGTACGAACGACTTGTCATTGATGAAAATCAGTGTCATCGAAGAAAATCCAGAAAGTCATTCTGGTTCTATGTCTTCCATGAAAAATCTCGATGACACTTATAACTTTGGGGATCAATTTCTTTATGACAAACCAACCGAAGATGATCAGGAGAAATCTAAAGTTATAGAGGAGTCTGATTCCACCATACCTGATCCAAGTCATCAGACAGTAACGTCAACTCCTCCAGTGATTGCTCCCTTCACAGATGTCTCATCTACTAAGCCGTCGTCACTGGTCACTCCTCCACCAATCAACACGGAAGCTACAACAATCACCACATCTCTCCCTGAAATCACTCCATTCATCGCCCTTCAGCTAAGAGTGGCAAGATTGGAGCAAGAGATGTCTGAAGTCAAGAAGACTGATCACTCTGCCGATGTTTTGGCTTCAATCAAATCCCAAGTTCCTACGGTTGTTGATAAATATCTAGGAACAAAACTTGATGATGCTCTCCTTAAGATTCTTGAACGACACACTGCAGATTTAATCGAGAAATACTCTGCGCTGCCTGGCCCAGAGTCCATCAAGAATCAAGAATCTGAAAAGAGTCCAAAGGAGATTATCAGAATCAAAAGGGAACAAGGTGAGGAGAAACAAGATTCAACTTACTCCATCAGGTCAACAGACAAAGTGGCTCTTGAAGAATTTGATCTAAAGAGTGCTCTCTTCAAACACATGAATAAGAACAAGACTGCAAACAGAAATCCTGCCAACTACCATCTATACCATGCTCTTATGGAAGCTTTAATAGCAGATGAAGATGCCATGGATAAGGAAGTTGCAGTCAAGGTTAAAGACCATAAGAGAAAGCATGATAGTGATGATGATGAAGATGATGATGATGATGAAGGCCCTTCAGCTGGATCAAACCAGGGTAGGTCAGCAAAGAGAAGAAGACCCGAATCTGCCGCTTCTGGGTCAGCTCAACCTCCTCCGAAAGATGATGACCAAAGTTCAAAGAAACCACGGGAGTCTGATGCATCTGCTTCCAAACAACATCCAGCTCTTACCTCAACTGGATGGCAGATCACTGACACAAGAGATGATGTTGTTAACTCTTCGATGCCCAGATCTGATACCGAATCAGAACATTCTGAACAATCCTCAGATGACATTCCAATGCAGGATAAAGGGCATGTCTCAGATCTGGAGGACACCGATAACGCTCACATTCCCAAGGTGTCGACCACTACGTGGTTTAAGCCGATTCCATAAGGCGAGAGACCTGCTACACCTAAACCAGAATAGACTATTCCTCAGAATGATTTCCCGGAACCAGAGAATATCTGGGCAAATACATATGCCACAACGTATCAAGTTCCTGCGGAGAACAAGCTTCAAAGGAAGACGTATGATATTGGGTCATTCATCAAATGGTTCTGCAGAAGAACAGGAAAGAAGAAGCTTTGCAAAGCTGATTTAGAAGGTCCAGCTTTCAACCTTGTTAAAGCCTTTCATAAGAACAACGTCTTTCTTCAATATCAGATGGATGAATGCCATAAGCTGCTGACAAATAAGGTTGATTTGAGTAATCCTGAGGGTCATCAAATTCTGCGAAATATATATGAACCACTGCCCTTAGGAGGACCACCAGGTCAGGTAACTATTCAACCACAATTCTTCTTCAATAAGGATCTGGATTATCTTCTGACAGGTGACAAAGAGCGAAAAATTGCCTTATCCATATCCAAGCTCAAAGCCGCTCGTTACCTAGACTTTGGCCTTGAAGAATTAGTTCCATCTTTGTGGGTTGAAAGTGAACGCGAATATGACATCAGTGCGGTCTATGGCATCACTCACTGGTGGTTTAGGAGAAAGGAATTCTACATCAATAAACACAGTGAGCCCTCTGATCGTGAAGCAGTCAGATCGCAGATGCGAATTCTCAGTGTGATCAGTGTCAAGGTATTCGAAAAATACGGATACAACTACCTAAGAGAGATAATTCTACGCCGAGCTGATTACCAAGAGTACAAGATCTCAGACCCCCCCCCCCCCCCCCAATAAATATATATAAATACCCCCCCCCCCCCCCCCCCCCCCCCCCCCCCCCCCCCCCCTTACATTTACCCCTTTATATATATATCCCCCCCCCCCCCCCCCCCCCACCTTTGGGATTAATTTTTTATGACAAACAACCGAAGATGACAGGAGGTAATCTAAAGTTGTAGATGAGTCTGATTCCACCATACCTGATCCAAGTCATCAAACCATCACGTCAACCCCTCTAGTGATCGCTCCCGTCACTGATTTCTCATCTCCTAAACCTTATTCACGGTCACACCTCCACCAATCAACATGGAAGCTACAAACTATTTTGCTTTCAGAGATTCCTTTATTGTGTCAAAGAAGAGGTCTTCTGATTCGTCTAAGAAGCTCAAGGGTATTCAAACTCTTACTCCTGCTAAACAAGAGGCTGCTGACATAATGAAAGCTCTCAAGGAAAGCAAGAAAATGAGCAAGAGACAGCCTGGAACTAGAGCTCAATGAGGAACTGGTAACATACTAGGCGGTTCTTGATGAGTCACACATCGTCTCTAGAGCCTAAAGTGAAGGAACTGGCTCTAAGCCAGGGGTTCCTGATGAGGAAAAGCTAATTCTTGAGTGGGAAGCAGATGTGGACAGTGAACATTTTGACATAGATGATAATGCTGGGGATGATAATGAGGAAACTAAGCCTGATCATGAAGAAATATATAAGTAAAAGATGAACCAGGGAAAACTACTATGGAAACCGAAGTTGAATCTATGGTCATTGTAACATCCGAGAATTTTCGAATTTAGAATGACGATTTCAAATCTTTGACTTTTAGGGTCATGGTTGGACTTATAGATCGACTCATCTAAATTCACGTTTTCCGCTCGGAGCTAAAGCAATTTGACGTGGAACTGACATTCCTGACAATCTTTTTAGTTTTGCTCGAGACTGGAAAGACGCCACATAAAAGGGCAAAAACAGCACGCAAACATTATTCGAACAATATACATAAACGCGGACACACAAAAACAATTAATTTGTTTTTAAATTTTCAGTATTTATTTTAATAAATATTATTAAATAAATTAGTCGTCATTTTTAATTAAATGCACTTGTGGATACGCGAATATTGAGTTGAAATCCATTTTTATTTCGGACGGAGCGAAACCGGTTCATAAAATGAATAACAGATATTTTATTAAATGTTATAAAATATTTATGAAATGTTATCAAGCGAATACTCATTTTTATCAGAAAAATGATTATAAAAACAATGGCGCAAGTTTCGGGATTTAAATCGTCCGTTAGGTCGCTCAAATGAGTCCCGAACCGTTTTTATAAAAACTATACCAAAAAAATGTTACACTTTAGGTCCCTCATCTATTAAATATATAAAATTCTAATATTAACATTTTTTAACAATCAATAAATTTAAATAATAACTTATCTTCCATTCCTCCATCCAAATATACAAACACACCAAAATTATAACACACTCTCCCTTTCTTCCCCAATTTTATCTCATACCCGTCAAATCCACCTTCCCCCCCCCCCCCCCCCCCCACCGACCGGCTCCGTCGCTCGCCCCGCCCGCGCACACTTTCGGCGGACCTATCAAGCGAAGACAAAAAAGACTCCCCCATCTACGATCTATCCCCCCGCCCATTCCCCCCCCCTCCACCTCACTCTCCTCACTCGCGACTTCCCCCCCCCACCCCCCCCCCCCACCACCGACGCCACCATCATCATACATCATCACCATCATCATCACCGTCGCACCACCATGATTTCGTGTGGTTTTAAAACCACCACGAAAAGGGGGCTGCGTTCGGTGTGGGTTGTCACCAAAGAAGGGGTGCGTTGGGCCCGGGTATGACAACCACGCACGGGGTGCGGTTTGGTTTGTAAAATAAGCCGAAGAGGGTGCGTGTGGGTCGGGTCGGGCTGTGGGACAGCCGGGGTCGGGATGGGTTTAGCAGCTAGGGGTGTTTGATTGTGGGTTGGGTCGGGTTGGTTTGTGGTAACAGCCGGGTATAAAACCCGGTGAGGGTGCGTCGGGTTTGGTTTGCAGCCGCGGGGGCTGCGTTTGGTGGTAACACCACACCGGGTGCATTGGGTTCGGGGCAGCCACCACCCTAAGGTGGGTTTGGGTGGCAGCCACCCAACAAGGGCGTGTTTGGTTCGGTTATAAAAACCAACAGGGGTGTTCGTTTGGTTTGTGGGTTCACAACACCTCGAGGGTGCGTTGGTTTTGTATAGAAACAAGAAAAGGGTGCGCGTGGTTTATTAAGCTCAGATTAGGGTGCGTTTGTTTCAGGTGGCAGCCACCCGACGAGGGGGGCGTTTGGCTGTGACAGCCCCACCTAGGGCGTGTTTGGGTTGGTTTAGGTTATAACAAAAAGGGTTGTTGGGTTTGGTTCGGGACAGCCAGGGCAAGGGTTGTCGGGTCGGGTTAAGGGTTAACAACTACTAGGGCGCGTTTGTTTGTGTTGGCTGTCGAAATAGCCGGGGTTGACGGGCTAGGCTGCGGGGACAGCCGGGGACAAGGGTTTGTTTGGTTTGTTTTTATAACCGCACAAGGGTGCGTTTGGCTGTTCATAACAGCCGTAGGGTGCGTTTGAGTGTGGTGAAACCGAAAAAGGGTGCGTTTAGTTTAAAAGTATTCAATTATTTCATTTTATTATAAATTGATTATATGTGATAAAATCCGGTATAACTTGCGCGGTCTAGTAAAACATGAATAAATATTAAAACGAGACATATTTGAGACGAGAATTGGACTAAAAATGGACTTTAGTGCCTTTATATAACGAGTAATTTAAATCAGAAATCGGAACATGAGATTCGGGATTCGAGGTTTCGATAACTTAGACTTTGGTTTACAAAATATAACAAATTATATTTTGACGGACGTTTAGACATAAAACGGGACTTTTAAATCCAAATAACGAAGAAACTGGAGTGTAATCGAAATATATACTTTAGTAGAAAATAAGTTAATTTTAATATATATTAAAGCTGGCAGATTATTAATTAAAAACGATTGAGCACTTTCGAGTCGTTTTCAGGCCTTCCGGCGAACCGAAAGTTGGGTTTTTTGTTTTTATTTTTTTTTTTTATATGTAATGACGTTTTACTTTGCCACGAGGCTTGTCAGTTTTAAAACTTGAGATATAGCGGGTCAAAACTAAAGGTCAACGTAAAAGTCAACGGATATTTTAATTAATATTAATACATTATGAGGAC
Organism: Tanacetum coccineum; assembly: GCA_026074375.1. Lineage (NCBI taxonomy): Eukaryota > Viridiplantae > Streptophyta > Magnoliopsida > Asterales > Asteraceae > Tanacetum > Tanacetum coccineum. Next base: position 29,589 of record BQNB010027001.1, read on the forward strand.
GATTTTGAATGATAAAATAAAGGTCAGTTAATATATTATTTCAATTAATAGTTTTAAGATCATTATTCGGTTATAAAAACGAAGAGTCTAAAAATAGTAACTTTCTGTAAATATTGAGATAAGTTAGGATTGGACGGAAAATAGTGTCGAAACATCTAATCTTGCTGAAGAAAGTTATCATCGTCTTGCTTAGAAACGGTTTATCAGATTTTAAACCTTTTCTCGGTCACACAATCGGATAACACAAATTTAATCTCGGGACGAGATTTCTTTAAGGGGTAGGTACTGTAACATCCGAGAATTTTCGAATTTAGAATGACGATTTCAATCTTTGACTTTTAGGGTCTGGCTTGACTTATAAGAACGATCATCTAAATCACGTTTTCACGACTCGGACTCTAAAGCAATTTGACGTGGAATGACATTCCTGACAACTTTTTAGTTTTGCCCGAGACCTGGAAACGAGCCGAAAAGGGCTAAAACAGCACCGCAAACATTATTCGAACAATATACAACGCGGACACACAAAAACAATTAAATTTGTTTTTAATTATCAGTATTTATTTAATAAAAATATTAAATAAATTAGTCATCATTTTTAATTAAAAGCGTTGTGGATAACGCGAATATTCGAGTTGAAATCCATTTTTATTTCGGACGAAGCGAAACCGGTTCATAAAATGAATAACAGATATTTTATTAAATGTTATAAAATATTTATGAAATGTTATCAAGCGAATACTCATTTTTATCAGAAAAATGATTATAAAAACAATGGCGAAAGTTTCGGGATTTAAATCGTCCGTTAGGTCGCTCAAATGAGTCCCGAACCGTTTTTATAAAAACTATACCAAAAATGTTACACTTTAGGTCCCTCAACTATTAAATATATTACATTTAATATTAAAGTTTTATATATATATAAAATTTATATATTAAACTCTCATTTCCATCTTTTATACACACACAAAAATTATAACACACTCTCCCTTTCTTCCCCAATTTATCCGGCCACCACCTCCCACCGCCGGCCACCGTCGCGCCGCCGCCGGAAAACTTTTCCGGCGGACATATCCGGCGAAGACCAAAAAGACTCCCCATCCTCCGATCTATCCGATCCCCACCTTCACTCTCCCTCACTCGCGACTCCCCACCACCGACGCCACCATCATCATACATCATCACCATCATCATCACCGTCGCACCACCATGATTTCGTGTGGTTTTAAAACCACCACGAAAAGGGGGCTGCGTTCGGTGTGGGTTGTCACCAAAGAAGGGGTGCGTTGGGCCCGGGTATGACAACCACGCACGGGGTGCGGTTTGGTTTGTAAAATAAAGAAGAGGTGGGGGGGGGGTTGACTAACTATGGGTGGGAGGGGTTGCTGTGCGTTGTGGGGTCGGGGGGCGTTGGACGTGCGGGTGTTCGGCACTGGGTTTAGCAGCTAGGGGGGTTAGATTGTGGGTTGGGTCGGGATTGGTTTGTGGTAACAGCCGGTATAAACCGGTGAGTGTGCGTGGGTTTGGTTTGCAGCCACGGGACTTCGTGTGGTGTACACCAAACCGGGTGCATTGGGTTCGGGTGAAAGCCACACTCCTAAGGTGGGTTTGGGTGGCAGACAACCACAAAAAGGGCGTGTATGGTTTTCGGTTATTAAAATCAACAGGGGTGTTCGTATTGTTTGTGGGTTCACAACACCTCGAGGGTGCGTTGGTTTTGTATAGAAACAAGAAAAGGGTGCGCGTGGTTTATTAAGCTCAGATTAGGGTGCGTTTGTTTCAGGTGGCAGCCACCCGACGAGGGGGGCATTTGGCTGTGACAGCCCCACCTAGGGCGTGTTTGGGTTGGTTTGGGTTATAACAAAAGGGGTTGTCTTTTTTTTTGTATTTAATTTTATTTTTTTTTTTTATATATAAAAAAACCCCCAAAAAAAAATTTTTTTTTTAATAATAATATTTTTTATTTTATATTTTTTTTTTTTTTTTTCCCATTTTTTTTTGTTGGGTTTGGCTCGGGACAGCCAGGGCAAGGGTTGTCGGGTCGGGTTAAGGGTTAACAACCACTAGGTCGCGGTTGTTTGTGTTGGCTGTCGAAACAGCCGGGGTTGACGGGCTAGGCTGCGGGGACAGCCGAGGACAAGGGTTTGTTTGATATGTTTTTATAACCGCACAAGGGTGCGTTTGGCTGTTCATAACAGCCGTAGGGTGCGTTTGAGTGTGGTGACACCGAAAAAGGGTGCGTTTAGTTTAAAAGTATTCAATTATTTCATTTTATTATAAATTGATTATATGTGATAAAATCCGGTATAACTTGCGCGGTCTAGTAAAACATGAATAAATATTAAAACGAGACATATTTGAGACGAGAATTGGACTAAAAATGGACTTTAGTGCCTTTATATAACGAGTAATTTAAATCAGAAATCGGAACATGAGATTCGGGATTCGAGGTTTCGATAACTTAAACTTTGGTTTACAAAATATAACAAATTATATTTTGACGGACGTTTTGATATAAAACGGGACTTTTAAATCCAAATAACGAAGAAACTGGAGTGTAATCGAAATATATACTTTAGTAGAAAATAAGTTAATTTTAATATATATTAAATCTGGCAGATTATTAATTAAACGATTTGAGCACTTTCGAGTCCGTTTCAGCCTTCTGGCGAAACACGAAAGTTGTTCGTAATGACGTTTTACTTTGCCGCGAGGCTTATCAGTTTTAAAACTTGAGATATAGCGGGTCAAAACTAAAGGTCAACGTAAAAGTCAACGGATATTTTAATTAATATTAATACATTATGAGTACGATTTTGAATGATAAAATAAAGCAGGTTAATATATTATTTCAATTAATAGTTTTAAGATCATTGTTTGGTTCTAAAAACGGAGAGTCTAAAAATAGTAACTTTCTGTAAATATTAGAGATAAGTTATGATTGGACGGAAAATAGTATATATACATAAAATATACTAAGGGTTAAGGTTTAAAGACGCGCAAGTGGATTTCTCATCACATGTATATATGTATGTATACATATTAAAATATGTATGATTTCGTCGTTACGATGTACGCATCGTTGATCGTATTTAATACGTGTATTATAATAGAGCGACATAATTATAGGTCGTGGTCGAGATCGTTGCAGATTCAGTTGTGATTTAATTGGATTAATTGATCGTGGTCTTTAATCAATGTGAGTTCATAGCCTCGCTTTTCAATCTTTTGAATGTTTTATAACCCGCGAGGGGGATACATGCTTGTCTACAAATTCTTATACTTACTCGGTTATCTTATAACAATGTGATTGTTTTAAGGGATTTTGTGAGTTTATAGCCCCATGTTTTACTGGTTTTACATATATTTTTGGGGTGAGAACATGCTTGTTTACAAATGCATTTACATGATTGTTTACAAATTGGTTTACATACTTATTTGCATAGCTCGCTATGGGATACATTATTTGACTTCATTTTTGGTCACAAATGCATACTTTACATTTGAAATGATTTCGGATTAGCTTAGGCTGATTGAACTGATATACTCGGAGGGTAAGCGCGAATGTTATAAGATAGATCTATTTGGGATTGACAATCCCCGTTCGGGTGACTAGCTATCACGGGAACGAACGTTATACCATGTCGGATTACGATTTGATTGGCGCCTACGGGGCCAACAATCATTACTGCCCGGGTGTTCTGTAGGGAACACCATGATTGGAACATATTATTTTCATTAATGCCCGGGTGTTCTTGGAGGGACACCCATGAGGGAAATCACATTATTTTTTTTATCTACCCGGGGTGTTTTGGAGGGAACACCTACGATGGGTACATTCTTACGGTGCCTTGAATAAAGTGGCATACATACAAGTCTACGTCGCAGTTTCATGAACTTAGAGTAATCGTAATCATTGTTTTATACTCACACGAATATTTACTATGCCTTGAATAAGGTGGCAATACATACTTGAAACATTTTGGTGACATTAAATTGGTCATGCATTCTTTATAAATCTTTGGGATAAGATTGGTACTTTTGGTGACATAAAATGTGTCGTGCATTCTTTATAAATCTTTGGGATTTTTACATGGTACTGTGATGATACAGTGGACAGAGTAGTTTTCAAATTTATGACATCTAACGGGCATTTCTGTTAATTCATATAAATAATTGAGTAAGGTTTGGTATCTATCGGGGTTGCATTTTGAGGGGGAGTTAAATGTGTATTAACTCAAAAGGGTAAAAGTGTCAATTATATGCAAGTATAGGGTCTTATGTGCTATTTGCTATTTGTTTCCTAGGCTTATAAAATATAAAGGACCATTTGTGCCATCTATGAATCTTAAATAACTCCTTAGTAACACTTATGCCTTAAATGGAGAAGAATGTAAAAATTGAGGGACCAAAACTGCCATTTTCTGAAAATTAGACATAGGTATAAAAAGCCCCTGCGTTTTGACTTGGTCAAAACACCCAAGACCAGTCAAACCTCTAACAATTTTTCTCTCATACTCAAAACTCAACCGTCTTTGCGATTTGCTTGATTCGTGCCCATTTGTGAAATTTCATGCTTAGGTAATGATTTCTTAGTGTTCCCTATCTCCTATATATGCATTACCTTGAATATCTTGGACTGAATTTCATTAAATCGCATGTTATTAGGGGGTTCGAGCTTATTCATCATCAAAACCTTGGTTAGTGTTTCCATTTGTATTTTGTATGTTGGGTTAGCTTTAGATAACATACATGATGCCTCGTTGATGTGTTAATTGCTTCCCCAAGTGCTCTCTTAGGGTCCTTGTGTTTTTCGCATAATGGTTGTCTTTTTGAGTAAAAACCTTAGTCGTTTGATGCTTGGAATGGCCATTTGTTGTTGTTATTATAGTTAGTAAGCATTATAGATCGTTCATCTTGATCCAGTAGTACCTAGGATGCCTTGATTTGGAAGTTGGAATCTGCGATTATATTTGTTCTTGGTTGCGTTTTGAGTAAGTGTTCTAGATTGCGTTTTGCGTTAAATGTTCTTGGTTGCGTTTTGACATGATATTCTTGATTGCGTTTTGCTCACTGACTCTTGGTTGCGTTTTGGCTGTTTTATAACTGTTACGTTTTGCCCTAAGTATTCTTGATTGCGTTTTGGTTAATGTGCTTAGTTGCATTTTGGTTGCTTTATATCTGTTGCGTTTTGCCTATCATATGCCTTTGCGGTTTGAGTTTTTACATATGTCATTGCGGTTTGAGTATATATTGTGCAAAGCAGGACAAAACGCAATTAATTGCATTTTGTGATTGAAGACCCTCATTAGTACTAATGTAGGACCCACCTTTTCAATTTTCTTCAAAAATGTTGCGTTTTGATTATATTTGAATAAAATATTCCTGCGTTTTGCCCAATTGCGTTTTGCCTTATTGATAGTTGTCCATTGCGATTTGCCTTTGCGATTTGTCTGTTTTGTATTAAAATATACTCTGCATCTTAGGTACACAGCGTTTTGCCTATTGCGTCTTGTTTATTTTAATAAAAATTAGCCTCTGCGTTTTGGCTCTTGCATTCTTTGCGTTTTGTTTGATGTGTTTTCTCAGCTGCGCTTTTGTCATGTCATCTGAATTTTGGTCATTGTGTATCGGTCACTGAGTTTTGTCTCCACTGTCATGAGTTGACTTCCGTTGACTTAAGTGTTGTACATCTCAGTTGACTATCAACTCAATATGATCAATGTGTCTATTTTGTCTTGGACTTACGTCTATGACTGTCTAACCCTCGAGCTTGTGCTCTTAACTAACATCACCTTTCTGTATGTATATCTTCGTTGATGCATTTGTGCAGTTACAATGGCTGATGCAAATATCAATGCTCCTGAGGTTCCAATTGCTACTGCTTCTCTACCTACTCGGTCTTATGAGCAAATCTTGCCTCGTAACAAATGGGTCCCAGTGGGAAAAAGCAATTGAATTTATGAGGATCCCATTATTTATGATAAACCCATGAATAAAGTTAAAAAAATGTGAACCATGACATTTATTTTTCTTCAAAAAAGTGAAGCTTTCCAAAAATCAGGTATTCAACATGCTTTGCCTGCAAATGTTAGTTCATAGCCAAATATACAAACTCCAAAACTTTTTCTTCTTATCACAATTAACTATGGACCAAACTGTTTTAAACAAACTATAGGTCTTAAGTATAACTAACAGTTTTTATTGAGACTTCAGCACGTATTAATTGAGGAAAACTAATAGATTATCCTTTACAATAACTTTTACAAAAACATCAAAGAGATATAGATAGTTAAGGGATTCAAATTCCAGATACTTGAGACCACAGTATTGAAATATGCCTGCATCAAACCATTTTGTATCGAAGGATTGCAACACTTAAATCAGTATGAATTTTAACAATTTGTATTAACTTTTTAGCATTGCAATCTCTTATAAAATGATGCCTAATCTCTATATGTTTTGTTTAAGAATGTTGAACAGGATTTTCAATAATGCAAATAGTACTGTTATTGTTAATATTAATGACAGTGTGCATGAAATTATACCCATAATCTAGTAATTGGTTTTGATCCAGAGTACTTGTCCACATCAACTAGCAGCAGCCACATATTCAGCCTCAGTTGTAGAGGTGGCAACCACAGTTTGCTTTTTACATTGCCAAGATATCAACCTGTTACCAAAACTGACAACTATTGTTGTAGACTCTATATAGAGTTGTCCAGCATAGTCATCTTATCAGTATAAGCAACCAGTTTCAAATGGAGAAATCCCAGAATACCAAAGGACCAAAGTAGGTTTGCCTTTCATAAATATCTAAAAATCCTCTTGACTGCTATAGAGATGTGGTTTGCATGTTTTAGGAGTAACTGAAAAATCTTGCTTATGCACATACTGAAAACATGATATCTGGTCTAGTATGCAGTGAGATTACAACATAGACTCCAATCATTAGTCTCCTATAGAGATGTACATAAACATCATCAGCATCTCCATCCTTGACCAAAGGTTTTTCCAAATCAACAGGAGTTGAAGCAGACTTCACATCAGAGTAGTTGAATTTTCTTCAAATTTCAGATACTATCTTTGTCCTGATCTGATAAATATTCATCTTACCTTCTGTTTGTACTTGTAAACCCTAGAAAGAAAGTTAGTTCTCTCGATACAATCATCTGCTAATCTTATCTTTTATTAGCTTCTTCAAAACCGAGTTACATAACTATTTTTTGGTTGAGCCAAGATAATGTCATTCACATAGACCCGTACAAGCAAAATTTCTACTTTTTTTGCTTCTTGATATTTATGTCTGATCTATTCTTGCCTTTTTTAACCCATTGCTCAATAGGATAGTTTGACAAGTTTCATACCATGCTCTTTGGTGCTTGATGCCCAACACATAAAGTGCCAGTTGACCACCTTGTAAATTTGTCTAGATTTTTTGGTCTGGATCTTTATTGTCTGGGTGGTTAAGGCACGTGACTTCTTTCCTCAATGGTTCATTTAAGAAAGCCAACTCTTTACATCCATTTGATATACAAGAAAACCATAAAAGAAGCATAGGCTAAAAACAATCTTATTGCCTCAATTCTTGCCACAGGTGCAAACACTTCTTCATATCAAATACTTCCTTTCTCGTCTATGACTGTACAATCTAACCTTGCTTTTATTCTTAATCACAATTCCCATTCATCTTTCTTGTTTCTGAAGGACCATTTGTTCTAAATGGCACTTTTTTTCATTAGGGAGATCACCAGTATCCAAACTTGTTTGAATTTAAATTGTAGAAGTTTTTCTGCATGCTTCACCCAGGGATGAATCAGATAGAGCTTTAGCAATGCTTTTTGGTTCAATCTGTGATAACGAAAACAAGCATTTTATAAAACAAGTATTTATGGTATCATGTGTTTTCTGCTCATACCTCGTTCATGAGAAACCCTTGTTCAGAAGTAGGTTTTGACATTCTTCTTGTTGAACAGTTGACTGCACTTCACCAATCACATTGTCAATTAGATGATCTTTATGTATTCTTGTATTGGAAGTGGTTGGAACAATATAAGAATTTTTAATGTCCCCCAAATCAACTTCTGGTTCTTCTTTAGTGATGTCTTCTTCATTTGGACTGCTATAGTACTTAACTGTTGGTACAACAACATTAAGTTTAAGACTACCAGTATTAACATCAGGACTGGCAGTATTAACTTGTTGCCTAACAACATTAACATCTTTAGAACTGCTATCATTGTAAACTTTTCGTGTCAGCATTCTCATTATTTAGACCATCTTCAACATGCTTTTGAGCATCATCAGCAGTTTTTGGTTCACCATTATCAACATTCTTTGTAGGTGAATCAAGGTATGAAGTATCTTTCCAAATTGGCATCACAATGCAATCTTGACTGTTTTCTTCCTTGTTGTACCTGCAAGAGTCATTAGAAACTTGTAACCTATAGTAACTGGTACATTGTTCATAGATTGGGTTAGAGAGTCATTATCAAACAAGCCATTTTGGACCAGTTCCATTTTTAGAATAGGCTTATTTTTATTAAAAACCCATTATTGCAAGGTTTTCTTCTACCCTCTTGGTTCTAGTATTGTATACCCTAAAAGCTTTACTACTCAAAGAGTATCCAACATCAAACTTGCCTAAACTATTCAAAGTATTAAGAATAGTAACATGACAACCAAATGGTCTCATAAAACTTAGAGCTGGTTTAAAACCTCTAAAAAGTTCATAAGGTGTCTTGTTATGAGGCTTGACTACTAAAACCCTGTTTTGTACATAACAAGCAGTAGAAACTGCTTCTGCCCAAAATGTGGTAGGTAACTTAGAGTCAGGTAACATTGTTCTAGCAGCCTCAAATGAGTTTTCGTCTTATTCTCCTCTCAGCAACCCCATTTTGCTGAGGAGTCCTAGCTACACTATATTCTCTCTTAATACCTTTTTCTCTGCAAAAATCATCCATAACTTTGTTCTTAAACTCTGTTCCATTATCACTTTTGATTATTTTTTACTTTCTTATCCATTAGGTTTTCTATTTCTTTGATTAAGCGCTTAAGGATCTCACTGATTTCATCCTTAGTTTTTAAAAAGAAAACCCATGTAAATCTACTATAATCATCAGTGACTACTAAGCAATACTTCTTATGCATCAAGCTACTCACAAAGGTTGGACCAAACAAATCCATATGTAGCATAAACAAAGGTTGTAATAGGATTCAACTTTGGGACTTAATAGAAGCTTGGTTGCTTCCTTTAGACAAGCAACACAGGTTTGGTCATTTTCAAAACGTTTTGTAGGAAATCCTCTTACTAGATTATCCTTGACTAGCTTATTTTATGTTTTTAAAATTATATGCCCATAGGTAGCTTCTGTGCCAGAGCATTGATTCATCTAATGTAGCCTTTGCAACAAGGGACAGTCAATCTTTCTTAGGACACCAAGGTTCTTCATTATCAAATCTATACTATTGTTCCTTTTAGGAATTTTAAGAAGTCATTGATTTTATCAGGCAAACTTAAAATTTGGAGAAAAGACAAAGAATTCAGTATCTGTAAAATAGGACATAGTTCTTTTTGTCACACATCTGTGAGACACTAAATAAGTTTTGGAATTTTAACTCATTGACAAAGTTTACATCTTCTAAAAATCAAGATTATCAGTCTTAGCCTTTTCCGTAAATTTTCCCACCCATATGCAACCCTCCTCCAAATGCAACATAACCTACCATCAACTGCTTGAAAATCAGAGGATAAGCTATGTTACCAGTCATGTGCCTTGAGCATACCATGTCAACAAATCTTTATCATCATGTTGTGGCTTGCCCTACAAAAGAATAAGGAAATTAGATTCCTTTTGGGACCCAAGCCATTACTGACTTGGATCTGCCCCATGCATCAATGTAGTTATATATGTTTAAAGTGATTGATGCACTATTAGGTTTGCTAGGTCTCCAAAGTCAACATGCTGAGGGCTTAACAACATTGAACCCATTTGCCCTGGCAGCATTAACTGATATTCTATTTGGCCTAGCAATATTAACTACTCTGGGCCTAACAGTATATATCAGGTGTTCTGTTATGAACTAGCAGTTATTAACTATTCTTGGGCCTAACTAGGATTATTTGTGATTTAAAATGCCTGTTAGTTAATGTTGGATTCTTATAAAAGGGCCTTTGGACAGTAGATTATGTTGATTTGTAAAAATGAGTCTTTGGTCTAGCACAATGCACTGTTGGTTTTGGGTGAGTAGTATAAACTGACTTAGCAAGTAATAAGAGCGTTTTAGACAGTTCTCAAGCCAAAAATACTTTGAGTAATTTTTTTGTGAGTTCTTATGGTGTGAGGTCTTGGCATAATAGTCATTATCCACCCTGTTGTAATTGTTCCCACTTACCACCTTTTTCTTTTGATGGTAAGTATAATTTTTCTGCACATGATTAAAGCTCCCACAAATAAAACAAGCCTTGTTATACATCACAAATTCACTACCTAGTTGATTGGACTTCTGACCATTCCAATTTCTCTGATTCCCTCTAGGACTTTGTGATCTATACATTTCTGCATACCTAACTGACTTTTTAACTGGTTTTTCTATTTTAGCAGCAGTAGGAATAACAGTTTTCTTTTCAGGCTTAGTCTTAGACTCATCTTGTTCCTCATCATCTGACACCCAATCCTCAATAATTGGAGCATCATTATTCTTCCTAACTTTCTTAGGTTCTACTTCACTAACACTCTTACTAGTGTTAGACCCACAACCTTCAACAAAGCTACTTTTGACCTGTGATACTTGTTCTTCTACCAAAGACTTAACAGAATTATCTTTAGAATTTTCTGATTCTTTATCACAAACCACATTAGACTCTTTCTTATTATTCTCAGGACCATAGCCTTTGAATTCAGGCTCTTTGAATTCATCAAGACCAGAATAAGACAGATCCAGCTTGTTAGGTCTATTATAAATTAGAGGATGAGGTGGAGGAACTGCACTATATCCAAAACCCTTTTTACTTTTGTCAGTTATCTGACTTCCTAACAACTGATCTAAGTCTTTTGAGGCCTTACCAAATTTCTCAATTTTAAAATCAATGGCATCTTTTTCTTGCTTAACTTTTTCAAACTCTGTTTTAAGTCTATTAATTTCATATTGTTTGACTCTACTTCTCTTTTAAGGACAACAACTTCTTCACTAAAAAGAACATCATTCTTCCTATATGTGACAGTATGTGCCTCAACAGATTAGTATCTTTTATAAGTAATTGCCTTAAATTCAGTTTGATGTTGTTTAGCAAGCAAATCATCATATTGTTTCTTAAGAGTTTCATAGTTTTTCAGACAAGTTTTAGAGCAAGTTTTATCAGTGTATACCTCTGAGTCTGAAAATGCCATTAGAGCCATGTTTGTCTGAACTTGTTCTTCTTCCATGTCACTCTAATCAAAACCTACACCATCAATATGCCACATTGCCTGTGAAAGTGTCTCATTGTTTCCTTGCTTCCTGGTGTTTGTCTTGATTTTGAACTGACACTTCCTTGCTTTTTGTGCTTTGCACTCCCTGCAGTTTGGTCTAAAACTTTGAATTGTAACACTCCACTTTAGTTTTATCTATCCAACAATATCATTACCATTATGAAAATATTCTTGACTGTCCTCTTGATAAGTACTTACTTTACTCTCACACTTAGCAAGGAGTTGCCATTCAAAATCCATTTGCTTCCAAATCTTCTTCAATGAATGTGCTTCTAAGTCATGGATGGTAGGACATTAGAACCATTCGGATTGTCAACCAGGAAAGCATACACAGTATTATCGCTGACACTTGCAGTGCAAACTTATGGACTGGCGGTATTAACACTAGGGCTAGCAGATAACTTGTGAAGAATGCAAAGTGTTAGGCTATCATATTGGTACTGCTAGAGCTTGTGCAGTCATGAAGGCCAAGTTTTGAAACACACTAGATGTACCAAACATTTTTCCTTACCTTTTGTTCAACCAATTTTGAAATTGGTTGTACAAATCCATCTATACTTATTAGTATTAACCTCAGGCTTATTCATCAAAACAACTACATGAGTATTCCACTTAGGTGTTAAGCTGCTTAAAAATTTTAGATTTTTATGAAGAAACTAGCAAAACAAAAGGGTTGTACAACTTCATTTATATTCTTGAACTAAATCTTGTTATTATTGAAATTTTGGGTTAGATGTATGATTATAAATAAAAAAATTAGTTATTGGTGTTATTGTAACAAATCGATGGAAGAGATGGGTAGTTTTGGAGTTGATTGAGTGTTGGTATCAATCGGTGGAAGGGATTTAGGCTAGAAATGAAGTTGTTGTTGTTTGCGGCTAAATAAATATGATGTGGTTTGGTAAATAATACATTATGTCTGGAATTATTATGGGGTATAATAGGTGGTTAAATTGAACTTAAAAAGAGTGAGTTATGACCAAATGAAGTTCGGGTAAAAACTAGTGACTCTTTCCAGCAAAACTGTTTTAAATACATTCTGTCCAGTTTATGTTTTCGTGTTTTTGACCCATTTTGGGTCCGAGTCGGGTGAAACTCATAATAGAAAACTTGTATAATGTGATTTTCCCTGAAACGTCGCTTTTAGCCATCCCGTGAATCCTTATAATGAAGGAGTTACGCCTTTGTAAAGTCGGACAAAAATATGGAAATTTTACAAATTTTTTGCATGAATATTGTTGATCCCAAACCTAGATCGATTCCTTAGGTTATCTAAGGTTAAATTACCTTGGATAAATCCAAAATAACTTATTGTAGAAACTTTGTATGTATATTAAAGTGTATGCGGAATCTACACCTTAATACTCTAGAAGTATTATCAATGAAACAGTAAGAACGAATGAACACAAGATGTAACAAAACGCTCCAATATTATTAGATCAATAATACGAGTACTCTATCTTAGTACTAGGGTTTACAACCTTGAAGCTTTTCTCTTAATCGACTTCTATGATGTGATTGTGTGCTCTAAAGTCCTCTCAACTAATGCCCTAGAGCCTCCTTTTATAGACTAAGGAGTCCTAGTCGGCTTACAATACATTCCTAAGATATCTCAATCTTTTCTAAACATAAACGTAATCTTCTAAATAAATACATTATGTATATCTTGTACATAAATATCTCAATACTTATCTTCACATTCTAATAAGTTTTCATCAATCGCATATAATCCTTCTACATCAGCATTAACTCTCAGGAAGTATCTTCACAATCAACATTAACTTTCCATGTAATCTTCACAATCAGCATATAAACTTCTTAATTATCATTAACTTCAGATGTAATCTTTTCAATCAACATTAACTTTCCATGTAATCTTCACAATCAACATTAACTTCAGTCTTTCAGCAGTATTAAGTTAGTACTGGCTGTACAAAACTTTGCTCCGTAGCAGCTGACTACTCGTGTACACTGCAGTTTAATGATTGCCAGTACTGGCAGTATATAAACTAGGTTAATACTGATTATGATATAAATGAGTACATAAAGTTTGCTTATGGAGTACAAAACTCTTGTCTTGCGAAGTATTAAGTATAGAAGACTTTAATTCTACCAACAATCCTCCAATAAACCTTGTATTCAGTCCTTGTTAATCATCAAGTTTCTTCATTAAAGGCTTCTTGATCACAACAATCATCCTCTAATCTTGATGTTACCATCTTCTAAATCTTTCAAGTTTCTAGATAAAAGGCTTTATCTTGTTTGGAGGATGTAATTCAAACACTTCTTTACTTCTTGTATTGTGACTTGTCATTTTGTTGTGTTAATTGGACCTTGCTCATCTTTTCATTCTATAATCAAATTGGATCCATGCTAATTTCACAACTGCTTTATCATACCATGTCTTTCTGACTCTTGTTACCTTTAGTCTTTAGGGTTAGTTAACCTCTCTCTAATCTTCTATTTCTGTCTTTGGGTTATCAGTGTACTCATTAGAAAATGCAGACCCTTATTGAGAACCATAGACATTTATAGACATGGATCTTCCTCTTGCAATCAAACATAATCATATCTCTTCTAAGTGATTGATCTGCACTTTAGGTTTGACAGGGTTCTTCAAACCCAACATGTGATGCTTTAACGCATATAACTCGAATTGTCCTACCTTAACAGCGTTTCTCAATGTACTTTGGTTAACAGTATTAACTTGTCTTGAGCATACAACAACAAAACACATAAGATAACTTTGTCTGGCCGTTTTCAGTGAATTTAGCCAGACCTATTACGGATTTTATCTTGGAACCATGTGTCTTTTTGGACTTGGGTTGAGCTAATTCTTGGAGTGTTTTTGATGGTTCACCCTTCTATTATTCCACATAGTTTTTTCCTCCCCCTCTTTTGACTATTTAGCTGTCTCTTTTGTTTACATGTATACTGGAGGTGATCAAAACTTCCACAGACATAGCAGGATTTATTGTGCATCACAAAATCTTTTCCTAGATGATTGGACTTTTGTCATTGCCAATTCACCTCTGATTGACCCTAGATCGATTGTGATCTTACAATTCTGATACCTAACTAACTTCTTTAACTGTTTTTTTATGATTTTTAGGTTTTGTGGACTTACCTTTTTATTAACAGGAAGAAACAGTTTATTTATCACAGTTAGTGAAGATTCAACAATAGCGACTTTTGTTTGTGATTAACTGTTCTTCTGCAGACTCATCTGTAATGTTTCTTTAGAACTTATCTATTTTTTTTATCTCAAACCATCATTGATCTTGCTCGATCATCTCTGGACCATAACTTTATACTGCAGGCTCTCTGAATTCATCAAGACCAGAATAAGACCAGATTTATGCACTTATTAGGTCTATTATTGTTTTCTGTGAGGTGGAGAATTGTATATACACCCAAACCCTTTTATTTTTGTTAGGTATTGACTCCTAACATAAAACAAACTAATCTAAGTTTTTGAGGCCCTTTTCCACTATTTCTCACAATTTTTTAATACAATGCCATCTTTTTCTGGCTTAATTTTTCAAACTCAATCTTAAGTCATATTTATTCATATTCTTGACAGGCTGCACTCTCTTTTAAAAACTGCAACACGCTCTTCACTTAAAAAGAACCCACATTCTTTCATATGTGTTTAGTTGAGCTTATATGTTGCGTAAACCTATTTTATAAGTAGTTGCTTAAATTCAGATCATATTAAGCGTAACAAGCAAACTATCCACACTGTTTCTTAGTGTTTCATAGTTTTTAAGAGATGAGTTTTCTTAGCAGCAAGTTTTAGCAGTGTTTACCCTCTGAGTCTGGAAAAAGCCATTAGAGCTTATCTTCTTGCGAGTAAGGATTCTTCTTGATAGGTTTTCTGCTAGATCAAAGTTTTAGAACACAAGCTCTGATACACTTGTTGACTCCCAAACCTAGATAGATTCCTTAGGTTGCTCTAAGGTTTAAATTACCTCTGGATAAATCCAAAATAACTTGTTGTAGAAACTTTGTATGTATATTAAAGTGTATGCGGAATCTACACCTTAATACTCTAGAAGTATTATCAATGAAACAATAAGAATGAATAAACACAAGATGTAAAAAAACGCTCTAATATTATTAGATCAATAATACAAGTACTCTATCTTAGTACTAGGGTTTACAACCTTGAAGCTTACAAAACTCTTAATCTATGGATCTGTGTATTTGTGTGGATGTGTTTACTCTGGTTTTTTGTGTCTCTACAGACCTTAGGGTCTCCTTTTACTACTCACCAAGGAGTCCTAATGGGACTTACAATACTTTCAATAAGTATTTAGTCAAACATCTTGAATACTTTGACTACAGTATTTAATATTTTCCTAAATCATGTAGTAAACTGTATTGTTAAATATCTGTTTATTTTGCTCATACATCTTCTCAATCAACATATAATCTTACTTCCTAATCTAGCATTAACTTAAGATGTTATCTTCCAATCTGCATTAACTATCCTTGTAATCTTTCCATTCAAGCATATAAACTTCTCATATCTGCATTAACTTCAGTGTATCTTCTCTATCAAACATTAACTATCCATTGTGATCTTCACAATATTACATTAACTCTCAGTCTTTCTGAAGTATTAAGTTAGTCCTGCTAGTACTAACTTTTCGCTTTTAGCAGTACTAAGTTTTACACTAGCAGTTCAGTATTAACTGATTAGTACTGGCAGTATTAACTCAGTTAATACTGTTAGTTATAAACTGAGTACTAAATTATGCTTGGCAGTACAAACTCTGTCTTGGCAGTATTAAGTATAAAGACTTTAATTCCCAACAAATATTGCTAATAAAAGTGAGTTGTTTGAAATGAAAAATAAGTTTTTTTGGCATTTTAGTGTCCGGATGAGCTATAAAACCCTTAACAAATATTGTAGTGTCACTTAAATATTTTCCATACGCGTTAGAGCTTTCAAAAATATTATTATTAAGAGAGCGAGATAGGATTTATTAATATTGGTAACTTAGAAATATTGTAATATATATGATGATGAATAAAAATGGTAACTAACTTTTGATAAGTCACTCAGGCGAGATTTAAATTAAGCGGATATATTTAGAAAACGGATAATGTGCGAAATTTCTAAAGTTGGGCAAAAATAGTAATTTTTGTTGTAGCGTCGAAAGTTAATTAAAAACTATACAACTTCTATGAGATCACGTTTTGACTCATATAACTAAAACGTAAGCATGTTCAATGATGTTACTTATAAAAAATTGCATATGCATCGTTTCACTATTGTTTGCTTGCACCTAAAGCGCACTAATTTCAACTAGGTCGCGTTTAGGACTTTTGTGCTCGTTCTTCACTTGTTGGATTATTTCCGATTCACCACTTGCTTAAGGTGAGTTCTCGTAGCCCCTTTTTACTTATGTTTTCCTAGGGGGAAAATGATACTCAAATGATATTTTAAATGTTTTGTGTTGTGCTACACTATTTCATACTTAGACAACATGTACGTTTATATTGCTATATCTGTGTTATTGTGTACTTAGATTGCGAGAGGTAAATTTACTTTCGGGAAGAGGCTCCCATTATATCTTTGGGTAGCAATATATTGTGGGAAGATGCACCCATTACTATATGAGTTTTATTATGTGATTCATTGTTGTATATTATCTCTTAATGCTTGTATATGCATATCTTCACACTTTTGTCCTACTTAAACAATATGCACAACAAATGGGTTTATTACTTAAACCTACGAGCTCACCAACTTTATGTTGAACTTTCATATAGTGAATTCTCTATTAGCTTATATCAATGTGTTATGACGATCATGTCCATTACATCTCGTGTTTCCGCCTTAGACGGGGTGTGACATAAACCCCGTGTGTGCACAAAAATTATAACTAGTTTGAAATCAAGAAAAACATGCATATATCAACTAGCTTTTGTCAAATGATTAATACGTAATGCCAGATTAATATACGTTTGGATAATTACTTTCAATTAGAAACTCGTTATAAGTCTCATGCACACACGGGTTTTACTCATGAATCAAATTTATTTTAAATTTTTAGTTTAGTATAAGAACATATAAAAATTTGCTCGTGTTTAAAATTTTAGTTTTTACGTAAAAAAATTCATTATGTATTAATATCGATTTATATTTTGTAAAAGATTTTTGTTGGTGAAAGATTTAACTTTGTTTATATGATGTGTATGTTGTTTAAATTTAACAATTGATTTTATGTTGTACACAATATGTGAGTTTAATAACACACGATGAACGTTGAATAAGTTAAAATATACAGTTTTTTTAATAAGTTTTTCCATGTATCCTTATATAAACTTTAAATATGAATTACAGTAGTCGTTGTTATAAGTACAATCGCGTATGTTTGTTTTCATATCACAGTAATTTGTGCTTACATTTTGTTGATCCCAACTTGATCTTGCAAACCTTGTTGAAGGGTTAGTTATATTGAATAGATTCAAGACAAATATGCTAGAAACTTTGTTGATACTAAAGAGTATGCGGAATCTACTCTTTAATACTTAGAAGAATATCTATGTAATAGTAAAATGTAATGCAGTAGAATGAATGAAAAATGAATATAACCAAAAAGTTCAATATTATTATGATGAATAATACGAGTACTCTGTCTAGTACTAGGGTTTACAACCTTGAAGCTATGAATGTGTCTATCGAGATGTGTTTACAACCAAAACCTAGGATCTCCTTTTATACACCAAGGAGTTCTTTACAAGATAACTACAAATCTTCTAAACTTTTATGAGATATCAACATATCTTCTAATTATATAGGATATACATTGAATCAGTCCATACATATCACAAAACACGCTTTTATCTCTTCAACGGTTGTAATCTTCATGCAGCAGTACAAAATCCTCCAGCAGTATTAAGTTTAGTACTAGCAGTACTAACTGTCTTCTAGCAGTACTAACTGGTTAGTACTGTTAGTTATATCTTGAGCAGTATTAAGTATTGGCTTGGCAGGAGTATGTGTGTAGACATTTAATTCCCAACAATCCTCCCCTAAACTTGTGATTAACCTCCAAATCATCAAGTTTCTTGAATTAAACCTTTCTAAGAGGATTCTTCCAAACATTCTTCTACATTATGCTCAAATAAGATCTTCAGATCTCCCCAAAGTAACAAGTCATATCCTCCTGGACTTGTTGTATCATACCTTTCTTGTACCAGTCTGTATAGTTCCATCACATCTTGCCTATCAAAGTCATCAAGCATTTCACTGAAAACTTTGTAATTTTTCAAACTTCCATCTGCTCTGGTGATTTGATAATACATCATGTTTTCTGTCAAAACATGTGTCTTCCAGTCAACTATTAGGTATTTAGTAGCCAAAGACTCAACATCAATAGCAATATCATCTCTTGGAACTACATCCATACTATCTCGAAGCTCTTCCTTCTCAGCATCATCCTCTAGTTTCTGTTTCTTGGCATTGTCTTTATCAGAATCTTCTCTTGATCTCTTTTTACTAGACTTCTGTTGAAAATCAAATCCAGGTCTCTTTATCACTTCCTTTTTAATCTCAGAATCCTTAGGTACAAAAGTATTATTTTGATCCCATACTCTTTCAAAGATAGGTCTAATATCTTTATAGCTCATTCCTTTGAAATGACTCAGCTTGTAACCTCCTAAAATTTTCAAATACATGCACATGTTCTTCCTGACTTCAGCTATAGAGAAAGATCTATTTTGAAGTGCATGATATCTTAGTACAGCAGGATCACTCCAATCAATATCATGGGCTTGATCAGCTTCAGCTACAACTTCTTGTTCTTGTCTTGCTCTATTAAATTCTTCTTGTAACTGTTTAGCTATTTCTGCATCCCTAGCAATCCTTTGGTTTTCTTCTTAAATAATCTGTTCTTGCAATCTAATAGCTTCTTCATGCCCAAGTATTTCTTGCTCTAGTTGTTTCTATGACTTCTTCTAAACAGATTCATTATCTTTTATAATAGTTTTTCCTTTATCTTTTCTCTTTTCAGCACTCCTTCTGATGTATACTAAGTTTTTAGTAGCAATACTAACCTCAGGAGTTCCACTAGCAGTACTAACTAATAAGTTAGCAGTACTAATTTCTTTTTCACCCTTTTCACCACTACCAAGATCTCCTACTAGCTCGGTAGGCTCTTCTTGATCTAAAAGTATCTTAGTATCAGCACTAGTCCTCCCCTAAATCCCAACATCCTCTTGAATCCATGAAGTTCCTTCATCTTGTACTAATTAAATAGAGGGGTTTTGATCAATCTTAGCAATTATTATCCCCTGTTTGGAAGGATCCTCCAAATCTTCTTCAGTATCAGATATAACCACTCTTGCCCTTCTTTGAGGTTGCCTTGACTTAACTTTGTGTTCCAACTTCTTCACCCTCATGATGAGCTTGGTGTAAGCATTACTATATACCTTCTTGGTGTGCTTTAAATCTTGCTCCAAGCTTATCACTTTTGTTGACAATTGTGTACAAAGAACCGTCAATTCATTAAGTGTCATACTACCCTCATCACTTCCAGGTGTGTGACCTCCTGGGAGAGGTGAATCATGGGGTGGTGTAGGTACCCTGGAGGGTGATGAAAGTGGTGGTTGTGAGGTGAATGAAGGAGTGATAGGTATGTGATAGGACTCAACTGGGACTGTGGATCCTTCACCCTGCTGAATTGGACCTTGAACAGGCATGCTTGAAAATAATGGAATGTTTACCTGTAACCTTTGCCCTTTTTGTGTTTGGAATATTCCATTTATAGTCCTTTGACTATTTAAATTTTGTTAGTTTATTCATATTTTGTACCATGTTGACGGTGATGATTTTATGAGATATGTGATGAATTATGGTTTATTGTGTTTAATAATCCCTTTTGGAAGGTATTATTGTGTTATGTGTATTCCGAGTGATTTGACCTGTGAATGTTAAGAAATGCCAAAAAACGAGTCTGACACGTCCGTTAATGTCCAAATTGAGTTTTGAAGGGTGTAAAGTGAAAATATGTCGTGTGAATACTCTAGGTTAATGGAAAAGTATTTTTAAAGTGAATAAAAATGCTAATTAACTTTGGGGTAAATTTTACGGTTGAGTTTTATGAGCTTTTAAGTGATTTTGACACGAAAAGAAAGACCCGAGACCCATAGGATCCCATGGCCGGTCAAATGGTCAAGAGGGAACAAAGTGGCTAGTTTTTAGGATGGTTTTCTTGCATTTGTACACATATATTCCTTCCACTAGCTCATTTCTATCTATTCATTTTCATTTCAAAAATAAAACACACACTTGTGTGTGTGTGTGTCTTGGTTGTCCGCCCCTATACCACCACAAACCACCATATTTTTTCCAACTTTAATCAAGAAAACATGAAGACATAAATATTTGAGGTTGATTCTAGTGTTTGGTTATTCATTTAAACAACGTTTGGGTTGTCCAGTTCGTGTCGAAATCTACAAATTTGAAGACTTTCTTGTAAGTTTTCAAATTTAAATTTCGTTTGTCCTTTTGAGTTTATTTTGATGCATAGATGTTAGTTGTACAAGTTGATCGTTGTGAAAATCGATTTTTGAAAGCGAAATGAATAAAAAGGCGCGTTTGGTTCGTAAATAGTAAAAAGGAAAAAGGGGGGTTTTGTAGTTTTGATGTTGTGGTCGTGATGGTTGAATAATATATGAGGCTAGAATGTGTATTTTTGATAAGTTGCTTGTATAGCTTATTCAGGCTTATTTTTAAGCTATTTCTTGGCTTATTTGGGCTAAAAGGCCACGTGTAAATTCCTAAAGTCACTAGGAAAGTGATTTTGATTATTTTTGTGTTATGACATATGTTGTGGACTATTTTTGAGGCTTATGATAGTAACCAAAAGCGATACGTAGCTTTATAGCTTATTTTCAAGCTTAATATACGTATTTTGGAGTTTATGGACTCACGACCCAATAAGCACATTTGAGTCGCGGCTTAATGGAGGGGCTTATTGTGGTCCAGATTATTTCTACATATAAGTATATACTTATATATGTAAATGGACTTTGGTTTTGGACTTGAATCGTATTTTGGACTTATAAATGTTCTAATGGACCCTTGTTGGGCCTTCAGGCCCAATAAGCGATATTTAGTAGTTATGAGAATTTTGACGGACTTTTAAAAGTGGAAATGTATTTACAAAGTGATATTGAATGATATTTTGGAGAAAACGTGTTGGTAAGTGTTAACGATGGAAATTTTGGAATTTTGTCGAAAAGTGTCGAATTTGTGAAAAATGTTGAAAATAAGGTTTGAAACCTTGAAAAACGTTGTATAAACGTACGAGTCATGTCAAAATTTCATAAAAAATTTATACATGGAAATTTTCTTAAAAACATGATTTTTGATTTTTAAATCCTAAAATAATATTTAATTATTTTATTTATTTAATAAATTCACTAAAGGATGAAAAATATAATTTTTCTCGAAACTTCTTAAGTGTTTATTATGGGTAAACGTTTCATTTTCAACCGTATAATGACTATTTTAAAGTGTCTAAGGTTTACCGAATGGACTTGTCGAGATATATTTATAATTAATAATTATAAATATTTATTATATTACTTATCTATTTACGCTAAATAGTATAAGTATGTATTATCGAGGAATGAGATTGATATGATTGTGGAGTTAAGTCGTCAACCATCACACCACTAAATTGTTTTGGGTAATTGTACAACGCGTCTAAACTCTATGCATCAAACGTAAAGATTGTTTTGGAATTGGATGATTAAATTGGGACATTAACTGGACTAGGTCGTGTGCGGGCGTCGTTGCATTTGCTTGTGTGATTGAGATTGGGTAGCTAAAGACTTGCTTGAGGTGAGTTCTCGTAGCCCCACTTTTTACTGGTTTTTCCGTTGGGGGAAAATGATACTCAAATGTGTTTTGAAATGTTTTGAATTGATCTGTGCGAAATGTGGTTTTGTTTTTGGGACAAGCAAGTTATGTGCTTTATCGACTGCTATGGTGTATATATGTGGGGGAATGATGTTTGGATCGGATTGGGTACGCCATACCCCGTTGTTTGTGAGATTATTGGATCGGAATGGGTACCGCCTTTCACCCAGTATTTGTGGATTATTGGAGCGGTATGGGTACGTTCTACCAGGTTTGGGTGTGGTTTTGACCCTAATTTTAGGGCTCAAGGCTGGTAGGCCCTTTAGGTTGCGTTAAGTGAAATATGGTTTTGGTAGCGGTGTGATGTAGAGTCTGTTTTGCATATATTCGATATCATTTAGCAACTATTGTCCACTGTTGAAGAGTATTGGCACAACTTTTGGTTTAGGTCAAAACCTTCGATGATCACCAAATGATTGTTGACGTTTTCGAGGTTATCATTTTCAGGTGGAAGTGAATGGGAATTGTTTGGTGATTGATGCAGACTTAGAATTAATCCCAGTGGAATTTCGTTTGATAGTCTGCTTTGCTTGTTATTTTGATTCTAGTTTTGGATGTTATGGAATAAGTTTGGATTTTGGTCCCCTGTGAGAGCATTGGAATAATTGTAAGAGATTGTGTATTTTAGTTGCGATTTGGGACATCACTTGAGTTGTTCAAGGTTGATGGTCTTCATAGCACTTGGAGTTTATACAAATGTAGTATTATTTTTTTTACTCTAGCTTTGTGGTTATGATCTGTTCATTATGTTGCATTCCCAAGTTTCTGCCATTGTCGAGGTATGATAGATTGGTAATCAGAGCCAAGATTATAGAGAACTAGGTGGATTAGCCTAGACTATAACCTAAGATCCGTCATTTAGTCGCATATAGGATCTATGTGCGCGGTGTTCCGCTTTTGTGTGCCTTTGTGTGTTCATGGTTTGGTGCCTTAGTTATGTCAGTCATTGAAATGGGTGGGTCTATACTGAATATGAATGGAAAGGATACGAGTATAGTATTGGTGGCCAACGTATATTATAAGCGTATCATCAACTCCACTCATACTTGGTATTGTGGTTCACACAATATCGATGTTGTGGACACCGTTCTAGGGTGTGTTATGTGTATATTGGTATGTTTTGTAAGTTATTATATATTTATATATATACTATATATATATATTATATATTTATATTCTATATATATATCTATTATTCTATATAGATTAGTCTTACCACTACTTAACGTTGCCATATGTTCTCCCTCGTTTGATAATGTCGCCAAGGATGAGAACCCAATGTGATGGCGGTCTGCTGTCCGAGTCACTAGAAGGGGGCTCGGCTGTGAATGGGTTGTAGTGGTGGACAGGGGTTAGAAGAATAGGGTAATGTAATGATAAGCGTGTTGATGATTGAGATGGTCAAGGAAATTGGACATGGGCATTAGGAGCTAATAGGGGTGGAGAGGGGTTAATGGAATGTAAAAGAGAGCCTATATGGGGGATGTTCCCGAATCTCAACGATCATTGCCCAATCATTAGCTGATCCTCTTACCCAGCCACTGAGGGCTCAGGTTAGTAAACGAGAAAATGTTGTGGAAACAGAATGGTAACGTGGTTATTGAGAACGTTTAAGAAATCGGGGGAATGTGTTTGTAAATGAATACCGGGTAGGTTTGTTCATATTATGGAAGTTCTTAGCTGGTAAACCTTATATACAATATGTTGGTAAGGGAGGTAGTGTAGTTCTTACTCGTGGGATTGAGGAAATTGGAATCTGGTACTTGATGATGTTGGTGTGGTCTAGGGTGGGCTGGGGGGTGTTGTGGTTCTGTACCTTGTATGGTCCTGTATTGCTTTTAAAAATTTTGTATGTACACCAACCTTTTTCTTTTTAGTTTAGTATGACCAAAAGTGAAATTCACTGCTGGTTCATTTGTGGTAAGCGGATTTAACGTGGTGGAAACTCTCTCAGATCCGCCTGTAAGCAGGAAGTTGGTTGTTAGTATGTCCTGGAATGGACTTTAAGTTTCAGATGATTACAGGGTTTTGTCCTAGTCATGAAATGCAAAAGTTGGAATCTGAGTTGTGGATTCACGCATGGTCAGGGCCTGGACATGCTGCGTATAATCTTGATAGGTTTTATTTGTTAACTCCTAAGGTAGGATGGTTTCGAGCGGTATGTGTAATGGACTGTAGCTAATAAATCCGGGGTTGGTGGCAGCAAACTAGGATGCCAAAAAGGGGGGACTATTTGCAGAAGGCAGTGCAGATTTCTGCGTGCCTTACTGACTTGAGGCTTGTCAGAAAGGATCAATTAAGAAGGTTGGAGGTGAAAGAGGAATGTGAGGAACTAGCCGGAGAGGAGTGTGAAGGATGATAATTAGAGGACTATATACACACTGTTTTCAGGTTCATATTTCGAATTTAATCATTCAATTTTCTTGCCATTTATAGATCGTTATGTGTTTAATTTTTAATAGTTTCGTTTTTAAAACTGGAAGTAAAACTTACCGATGGCTTTTATAATAACGTGAATGAGGGCTGTTTAAATAAAGACTTTAGTTAAAGTGTTTTAGTCACACCCCGCCATAGGCGGAAACGCGAGGCCTAAACAAGGAATGGATATCATCATACAAACATAATGGTGTCAACAATAGAGAAACACTAAATGCATAACTAAGTAATAAAGACACAATGTGTCATGACAATACCGAAAACCAAAAAAATGACATCTTGTATTAATGAGAAAAGGGTCTCATCAATACAAGAACAATATCTCACGATCCTAATAGAATCAAATAACATTCAACAAAATCCATGCAATAAACATAAACAAACTCATGAGCGAACTCCAATGCAATCTAGAGTCGCCTCTTGGCCACTTCTCTTAACCTCAATATTCTCATGGAAAGCTCACATGAAAATTGTTTAGCCTTAAAATATTGGTGACATATCCGGAATTACATTTGTTTTTTTTATAGCTGAACTCATAGGGACTAATAATGACAAGCTACTATAGTTGTGTGTCACTAGGACTATAAATACCCCCTCCATACTTCCATGGAGGGGTGAAGCTCACTTTTGTAAAAGTGTGTGTGTGTGTTTTCTCTCAACATAACACACAACTTCCCATCTCTTATTTTTTCTCTCTCTAATAATATGGATACTTTTCTTTTCCATTTTACCAAGCCTCTGGATCTTGTGTTTTAAGGGTGAATCGTAATAACAATTGGCACCAGAGCATAGGGGGAATCCGTGTTGTTTATCTACTGATTATTGTGGTCAAACAAGATCAAATTCGTGGCTTGGTTTGGTTATTTTTTTGGTTCGAAAAAATGGCAACAAAAATCAAGATTTGATCTTTGTTTGTGGTTAAAAGTGTTAAAGATTTGTACTTTTGGGCTTAGATCACTTCCTTGCATCATTACTAAGTGGTTTTAACATCACTTCGTAGCTTACAAGATTAGTTTGATGATTTTTTCTTGGATGCGTTTTGACTATTGAAGAAGTGGTTCGTCGTTGCGTTTTGACTTGATTATTTGGTTTTGACTAAAGTCATTGCCGTTTGTGATCAGTGGTCATTGTGTTTTGATTTTCAACTTTACTTGCGTTTTGGACCAACAATGTTGAGTTTTGACAAGGACTGATTGAGTTTTGACAATTGCGTTTTGACCATGACTTGTTTGCGTTTTGACCTAGAATCGTTTTGCGTTCTTGAGCCAAGACTACGTGGCGTTTTGAGCAAAATCGTTGCGTTTTTGACCAAGTATTGCATTTTGATTCCAGTTCATTGCGTTTATGATTGAAGGATGCGTTTTTGAAGGACATCATTGCGTTTTGGACTAAACGTTACTTGCCCTAATTTTTTTATTCATTGCGTTTCTTGATCAAGATAAGTTGCGTTTTGATTAGAGGTTTACATTGCGTTTTGACTAATGTTCATTTGCGTTTTGACTACAAGTCATCCGCGCATCAGTGGGGCATTGGACCGACTTTTTGGGAATATGACCGAAATTTGGGGAATTATATAATCAAAACAAAGAACAACAAAACAAACACCTCAATCAAGAATCAAGGACTCATAAAAACAACAATCAAACAAATTACAACTCACCACACAAACAACAACACTTAAATCACCAAAAAGTTCCTGAACAAGATTCTCTTAAATGACAAAATGGCTAGTAGTAGATTCGGATTACGATGACATGTGATCAGGAAGTTGATTTGGTATCCCTTTATTTGCAATGAAGTTGGATTTCACAATAGCCGTATCTACTTTTTTCTTCATTCGTGACTATTCTTTCTTTTTTCTATCGATGATGACTGCTGATGTATACAGTATGATTTAGACTTGGATTATCTAGTTTCCAGCGGTCAAGGGGTGGTGGATGAAGACCTGGACAACTATCACTTAAAGGAGTTACGTTGTAGTATCTGTGTCACTAGCGCGAAAACATCCCACTCATCATATTTGGCCGATGTGGATAATTTCAAGAGGTGTTGTACTTCTTATACTTTTGATGGAGTATAAGGTACTTAGAGATTTTCTTCTGCACCGTTCTTCAATCAACAATAGTGCAAGATTAAGTAACAATTTAGGGGCACATTTCCATCCCATTTTTTTTTACTTCAGTTTCAGTTTGTATATAGGGGTATGTTTACTTCACCATGTGATCACGACAATAGCACATTAGCCTACAGAATACGAGGTTGGTAAGTTAGCCAGAGAGTTTAAAGGTTGAGATGTAATCAGCACTTCTCACAGGTATTTTTGTGCTATTCCAAGACAACGATACTTCACAATCTAAGCAAAATCTTCAAAGCTCTTCAATGACATTCATTCACAAGACCTTGATTATACCAAGTGTTCTTGATTCTTGCTTCAACTCCTCTACGGTTTATGAAGTCAAGAGGGTAATGATTCTTTTGTATATCAAGATTTGTGCTTATGACAAGAACTTCTCGAGTATATGAACGTACACGACAATGATGCTTCCGAGAGTTCGCAACCATCATGGGGGAAAATGTGTACATCCGAGACTTAATTGACTTTGATGTTACCATGTCAACTTCCAGGGGGAAGTAGTGTATACTACTTCACTAAGAATGGGTTGTGAAGTATTCTGCAAACATGAGAAGAACAGATGCTGATTTCTCGCATGCAACCCCTAAACGAATATTCACCAAGCCCTAATGACAAGAAGCAGGAGTATTTGGTGTGGTTTGACTTCTACAAATTTCCGCTGTGCACGTCAATGACAAGTAGAAGATTGTTTAAGCTACTTCAAAGTTTCAAAATCTGCTTAAGATAGGGATGTTGGTTTGGGGGGAAGCTGATTCAGAAGCTTCGCCAAAAAAGGAGTCTTTGAAGAAAGCTTTTCAAGACATGCTGCATGAATTGGAGGGAAGTTAATCCAACTCATGCATACTACAATGGTTCCAGAACAAGTAAAGATAATGAAGATCCAAGCTGGAATACAAGTTTCAAGACCAAGAGAACTCACAAGACAACTTCAGCTTTGGAAGACTTTATTTAATTGTATTTGTACTTGTTAGGAACATTGTAAGTAATTTCGTATATGTACACATATTGGGGGAAGATTGTTAGCCTTAAAATATGGTGACAAACACGGAATTACATTAGTTCATTTATAGAGTGACACGTAGGGACTAATAATGACTAGTTACAATAGTTGTGTGTCACTAGGACTATAAATACCCCCTCCATACTTCCATGGAGGGGTGAAGCTCACTTTTGTAAAAAGTGTAAGCGTGTGTGTTCTCTCTCTAACACATACATCTTCCCATATCTCATCTTTTCTCTCTAATAAACATGGCTCAATTTCTCTTTCACTTTACCATACCTCTGGATCTTGTGTTCTAAGGGTGAATCTAATGTTAACATGTACATTGTCTAATAAAATAAGGGTTTTTAGCCAGATAGACTGGCACAGGTTTAGTGGAAACAAATACCAATTCAATACACAATAAACACAAAAGAGGAAGATTAGAAGATAGAAAAGCAGTACAAGCCAAATGATAGAA
>BQNB010027002.1:0-19434 GCA_026074375.1 Tanacetum coccineum
ACCCGGGTGATCGTATTTACCCGGTTAAATATACGTATTATATATTATATTATATATATTTTTGAGAGTGAATTTTCCTTAGGGAATTTTCTTAATTGCTCTTTTAAAGTATTATATTTTATATATATTTTGGGTATATAAAACTTCTTACACCACATACAAACGTTGTAACAATTCGTGTGATGCCCTAATCATACTAGCAGCTGCCCTTATCATAACAATAATCGATAACTGATTATGATTACATATTACCCTAAACATAAAAATAGATGCCCTAAACATACACAATGATACCCTAATGTTCATACAAATAGATGCACTAAACAAAACGAATAAATGCCCTAACTTACCATGATGCTCTTATCATACTAAGAGACGCTGTAACAAATATTTTGGATGCACTAATTATACAAAACAAATAATGTTCATACAAATTGATGCACTAAATAAAACAAACAGATGCCCAATCTTAATGTGATGCTTTTATCATACTAAGAGATGTCTTAACACATATTTTGAATGCAACATACACAATGATGCCTCAATGTTCATACAAATGGATGCACTAAACAAAATAAACAGATGCTATAACTTAACATGATGCTCTTATCATAATAAGATATGCCGTAACACATATTTTGGATGCACTAATTATACATACAAACATTAAAACAATTCGTGTGATGCCCTAATCATACTAACAGATGCCCTTATCATAACAATAATTGATAACAGATTATGATTACACATTACCCTAAACATACAAATAGATGCCCTAAACATACACAATGACGCCCTAATGTTCATACCAATCGATGCACTAAACAAAATGAACTGATGCACTAACTTAACTTGATGCTCTTATCATACTAAGAGATGCCGTAGCAAATATTTTAGATGTACTATTTATACAAAACAAACGTTGTAACAATTCGTTTGATGCCCTAATCACTCTAACAGATGACCATATCATAACAATAATCGATAACTGACTCTGATTACACGTTACCCCCTAAACATACAAATACATGCCCTAAACGTAGACAATGATGCACTAATGTTCATACAAATGGACACACTAAACAAAACAAACAGATGCCCTATATTAACATAATGCTCTTATCATACTAAAAGATGTCATAACACATATTTTGGATGAAACATACACAATGATGCCCTAATTTTCTTACAAATGGATGCACTAAACAAAACAAACAGATTCCATAACTTAAAAAAATAGATGCTCTTATCGAGATGCCGTAACACATATTTTGAAAAAAAAGTTCGATTTTTTTTCAAATTTTCAAAAAAAATGATTTTTTTTCAAATTTTCGAACTTTTTTTAAAATTTTCTAACTTCTTTTCAAATTTCCGAATTTTGTTTCAAATTTTCATACTTTTTTTCTAATTTTCAAACTTTTTTTAAAATTTTCGAACTTTTTTCAAATTTTCGAACTTTGTTATAAATATTCGAACTTTTTATTTTCAAAATTTTGAACTTTTTTCAATTTTTCAAACTTTCGAACTTTTTTTTCAAATTTCCGAACTATTTTTCAAAATTTTGAACTTTTTTCAAATTTTCGAACTATTTTTCAAAATTTTGAACTTTTTGTTCAAATTTTAGAACCTTTTTTCCAATTTCTGAACTTTTTTCCAAATACTCGAACTTTTTTTAAATTTTCGAATTTTTTGTTCAATTTTTAGAATTTTTTTCAAATTTTCGAACTATTTTTCAAAATTTTAAACTTTTTTTTAAAATTTTCAAACTATTTTACAAATTTTCGAACTTTTTTTTCAAAATTTCGAACCTTTTTTCCAATTTTCGAACTTTTTTCCAATTACTCGAACTTTTTTTCAAATTTTCGAATTTTTTTCTAAGTTTCAAAATTTTTTTCAAATTTTCGAACTTTTTTTTCAAATTTTTGAAATTTTTTTCAAATTTTCGAACTATATTTTTACATTTTTGAACTTTTTTACGATTTTCGAACTTTTTTTCAATTTTTCGAACCTTTTTTCAAATTTACGAACTATTTTTCAAATACTCGAACTTTTTTTTCAAATTTTAGAATTTTTTTCAAATTTTCAAACTTTTTTTCAAATTTTTGAACTTTTTTATAAAATTTTTGAACTTTTTTTCAAATTTTCTTCAAAATTTTGAACTTTTTTTGGAGTTTTCAAACATTTTTTTATATTTTCAAACTTTTCTTCAAATTTTCCACCTTTTTTTCAAATTATCGAACTCTTTTTCCAATTTTCAAAAAAATATCGAGTTTTTTTTAATTTTCCAAAAAAATCGATTTTTTTTTTCTGAAAAAAAGAATTTTTGTATTTTTTTATCAAAGTTTCGTTTTGAAAAATATCGATTTTTAAAAAAGTTTCGAACTTGTTTTCCAAATTTTGAACTTTTTTTTACAAAATTTCATATATTTTTTTCGAACTTGCTTCGACAGTTACGTTGTTTAGTGTGTTTCAATGTCTATATAAGCAAAGAGATTGGTTCTCGTTTGCCAAACACTGGAATACAGAGGATGTTTGTATGGACGATGGTCCTTCAAGTTTGAAAAAAATAGAAAAATAAGTTTTTCTTAATAGACCGTAGGGCTATTCGAGGCCATCTGACCGGTGGTATTCTTATTCATGTGTGTCTGATGATTTACCCCTTGATTGCTATAATCAAGATGACGTCGAGCGGCTATGTGCTCGTTTGATCCGTCTTCGTGAAACGAGGTGCTTGTTCGCTCTAGTCTATGCTCTGTTTGGTCTAATCGGAAGTGTGATCCTGTGTTCCAGAGGAAAGATGATAACTCAGGTAGGTTTGTGGGGATTATATTTTCTGCTTTCATTTGCTACCCGCTTTCTGTGCTTTAACCTTTGATTTTTTTTGTAGAGATGAGCATTTATGACTTCATGAACCTTCCTTTTTGTGGAGATGCCAAGGTTGTTAAGGAGTCTCATCATCATTTTGCTCTCCTTATTGAGCGTGTTCCGTAGCACACTACTGCACCTGCTTATGAAGGTGCTCTGATTCCGTTGCCCACTCCAGACGAAGCTGCTGCAGCTCAACCGGATCCTCGCCTCGCCAGGAGGTCCCAAGGTCATTCTAAAGGAAAGGCTCGAATTTCATCGGTTATTGACTCCACCAAACCAACATTCTAAGAAGAGGAAATTGAGGAAGAGAGTTCCGAAGGTTGGCGATGAGGTGTCATTTTATACACTATTTCAGGGTCATTTAACCCCTTAAATCATGTAAATATGCCCAGATAATGTGCTTAATCGTTCATTTTCAAGTTTTTAGCACTTGGATGACATTTGGAGGAAATACACATGACTTGGGCTAATTTGGAGAAGAAACAGACATGATTACGGACCTACACCAAATCTCTTGAAGAACCGTGCTTACAGAGTGTAGAGACGGCGTCGCCGGCATAAAGCGACCCCATCGCGATCTATCTATTGACGGCGCCATGATTTTGATGACGGCATCAGGACGTAACCGACTCAAATCATATCTAAAAGATTCCATTGGTGACAGCGTCGCGAATAATCCTTGACGCCGTCGCAACGATTTCTCTATGTATATTAAACTGGATTTAGGGTTTTAGGTGTGTAACTTTGTATAACTTTTGGGAGCCGAACCCTAAGTATTTTGTCAGCTTTTAGGCCGACTTTAGGGCCTCAAAACCCTATTGTAACTGACCTTAATCCATGTTTTAATCAGGTAAGATCGTTTATCTTTAATCATTCAATATGTCTGTGTTGTTTGATTGATTTATGTTATTGCTTTATTTCCTTTTTATTTGCTTATGATTGCATGAAAGTTGGATTGAAGATCCTATTACTGTTGCTTCTTGTGATGAATGTGCGCGTTAGGCTTTAGAAAACTTGTCATAAGATATTAAATTGGCATAGACGTCTAGAGAAACGTGAGAAGTGTAGAAAGGATACCACCGGTAACAGTCTTCATACTACCTTACCCTTTATATAGTTGATCACTCTTAAGATATTTCAAAGGGTTTTCACTCCCAAATCATTGTACAATTACATAATGTTCATATTTGTCATTCTACTATTTTTTCGTTTATTTAAGTCATCGAACTACTAAAATAATTTATTGGAATCACTTACAAGATTTGTTGATTATAATGATGACGTGGTTTTGAATTATCTACATGGCAATACTTACAAAACTAAATTAGAGAAACAAATACATTATTTCTTTCCTTGCTCCACGTCATTTATCTCACCCAATATTTCTCATCAAGATTTGTTTCTTCATCTCTCTTCACATAATCAAAAACCAAATGCGGTGCTTTTCTTCAGCTAGGTGATCGTCGCCAATGGTATCGACATAACCACAGCCTACTCTACTGTTGTTGTCATTACGCCTACAACATGACCAACACTACTCCTGGCCTTCTCCATTGCCACCACCTCTATAACTTGCAGCCAAAACTATTGCAACCACCTCCCAAAATCACCACCACTACTTCCGTATAGAGCCCCTGCCATGACACCACACGGAATATATTGTTACCACCACGTGGGACCAAATTATAGGTACGAAAACATCTCGTTGCCAAGTTTAGATCCTGAGGTGATCATATTCTAGACTCTAGATTCAGTGAAAAGAAACAAAGCATCCAAACGAATAAAAATGAATGGTAGATGCTTAAAAAAATGAATGGTAGATATAATCTATAATCTGGGTAATAAATTTGATGCGACAAGAAGTTAAAGAAGTTTCGTTTCACACGTACCTTGAAGATGTGAGGTAGAATTAGTTTTCCCAGATTTTGCCACATAGATCTGATGTGGAAATAAAAATAATTTCAAATTGTTTTCAAGAATTAAAGATGACTTAAATATATTGGGCAAATGGCACAAAAAGGTACTCAACTTAGGATCTCTTTCCAATCAAGGTACTCAATTTTTTTTTTGCACAAAAAGGATGCCAACTTTTGTTTTTTAGCCAATTTAGGTTTTTTTTAACCTCCCGTTAAAAAACTAACGATTAATTAAATCAGTTCTCTAAATGAATGTTATATGAAATTTAAGGGTTCTTTTTTACATTTATTCAGTAAAACACATTTATATTCACAAAATCCCCTAATTACTTACGTGATCAAAAAAAAACCTAAATCGTTTTGGTGACAATTCTGCATACCCCCAACACCTCTTTACAAGTTGAGGTATGCACTCCATCCTATCATTGAACTTTGTTGTTTATCAGGAAGATTTGATTGCTTGTAAACTCATGATATTTTTATGGTTTCTAGTTTTTGTGAAATTGGTTTATGTTTAATTGCTTGTTAGTGAAACATGATTGTTGATTACTTGTCTAGTTTAACACTATTGATGCTAACTGAAATGTTTAATTGCTCATATGTTTGAACTTTGTTGTTTAGCAGGATGGATGCTTCATCCTCTCCATTTTCATTGGATCTTTATCACAACGGGTATTTCAAGCTTAAACCTTTAACCTATATTGATAGTGAGATGGTCACAACGAATATTGATGTAACTGGTTTCAAATTTGAGGATATGAAAGACTATGTTGAAGCCAAAACAAATTCTGTAGTGACTGGGTTGTATTACTTTAATAAAGGTTTAAACAATATCAAGTGTGATGTTGATTTTACTGTTTTTGTTGAAAAGTGGCAAAGTGATGAAGATAGAATTGCACAGTTATATGTAGATCATAAGAATGCAGATTTGGGTGATTATATAGGTAAAGATTTGGGTGATTGTATACTTGTTGAGTTAAAACCTGGTTATGATTTAGATGACTCGAATGATGAATTTAGTGATGTTGCATCACTTGATCATTTATCTGAGGGTGAAGAAGAGTTAAGGCAGGTTAGGATTAAAAAAAGAAAAAGCGTAGAGGAAAAGAACATATCAAATGAAGATGCATATGATGAAAGTAGGCTAGTGTTGCATAATGAAGATGTATATGATGAAAGTAGGCTAGTGTTGCATAATGACAGTGATGATAATGACCATGAAGTGGATCCTTTATTTTCAAACCTGGATGATGACAGTCAAAAAGAAAAAGTTCATGTAGAACCAGAAATTAACTCAGATGAGGATATGCCGATCATGGATGAGTATGAGATTGTGTATGACCCCAATAAAAGAGATTACCCTATCCATGACCCAAACACCCATTGGAAGTTAAAAAAACCAATATTAGGTGAATTGTATGCAGACTTGGATCAAGTTAAAGATTGTCTAACCTTTTATTCTGTTGCCAATGGATACCAACTTTTGGTATGAAAAAAGTGACACTGAGAAGTTGATGGTCAGGTGAGGGTTTGATGAAAAAGAAAGAAGAAAGAAAAAACTTCCAAGAGATCCAAATAAACCTTGTTGTCCTTTTAGGTTACGAGTTGTGAAGATGCATGATGGAAACTCCTGGCATATAAGAACCCTAGTTGATGAGCACACCTGCACTAGACAATATTATCTTGGGTGTTTAGTGACTTCTAAATGGATTGCCAGACAATACGAAGATAAAATAAGAATGAATCCCGATTTAGAAGAAAAGAAATGGTTATGAAAAAATACAGGGTGAAGACATCATACAATCAGTGTAGTAGAGCTAGAAGGATTGCAATTTATAATCTTAAGCAGAATGTTGGAAGTCAATATGACAGGTTGGTTGATTATGCCGGCGAATTAAGAAAAACAAACCCTGGTACCACAGTGCAGTTATGCATTGATCCTCTTGCAGATGGTACACACATGTTTAATAGTTTTTATGTTTGCTTTCACAATATAAAAGAGGGTTGGAAAGCAGGTTGTAGAAAGGTTATAGGTTTGGATGGATGTTTTTTGAAAGGGGTGTGTCAAGGTGAACTGTTAGCAGCTATTGGGCGGGATGGAAACAATCAAATATACCCAATTGCATGGGCTGTTGTACAAGTTGAAAGCACAGAAAGTTGGGAATGGTTTGTTAAGTCATTAGCAAAAGATCTTGGTTTAGCAGATGGTCATGGGATCACATTTATATCTGATGGGCATAAAGGACTTATACAAGCAGTTAGGAGAGTGGTGCCAAGGGTAGAACATAGGTTGTGTGCTAGGCATATTTACGCAAACTTTAGCAAGGTATACCCGGGTGTTCTATTTAGAAACTTGTTTTGGCAAGCATCAAAGGCATCTTATCATCAGAAGTTTAAAAATACAATGGAAGAAATCAAAACTGCAAGTATAGGAGCTTATCAATATTTGGTAGATAAAGATCCATGTACATGGTCAAGAGCATACTTCAAAGAAGGAATGGATTGTGATGCAGTTGAAAATGGACTTAGTGAATCGTTTAACTCCCATATAAAGGATGCAAGGAGAAAACCAATAATTGGAATGCTTGAAGGACATCTCAAGATTCATGTCATGACAAGGAATTACACGTTAAGGAAGGAATGTGAAGATTGGAAAAGTGAGATTTGCCCTAACATCAGGAAGGTTTTGGAGTTGCATAAGAAAATACAAAGGTATGTTTTTTATAATTGTAGTTGCAAAAATATATCGATATAATTTGACCTAATTGCGTACTTGAATTTTATTGATAGGAAATGGAGTTTGAGTCCAAGTGGATGGCATCGGTTTGAAGTAAGGCAAGGGAACACAGAAGCATTTTGTGTGGACTTAGAGAAGAGGGAATGCAGTTGTAGACAGTGGCAGTTAACTGGCGTACCATGCCCTCATTCAATCACAGCCATGTATTTCATTAACACGAATCCTGATGATTATGTTAGTGAATCATTCAAGGTAAGCACATACAAAAGTATTTACGCATTCAATATTTTGCCAGTCGGTGGTATGAATATGTGGAGGAAAATAAAACATGTGCCATGTAAACCACCTTTAGAAAGAAGGATGCCAGGTAGACCCCCTGTAAATAGGAAAAAGGATAAATCTGAGATGAAAAACCAAAAACATGTTGCAAGGCCTCCAAGATCAATGACATGTAAAAATTGTGGTGAAACTGGTCATAACAAAAACGGTTGTGAAAAACCTAAGGTACCTGGTGAACAAGCTAACCCACCTAATGAGCAAGGTAATCCACCTGGTGAACAAGCTAATCCACCTAGTCAACAAGCTAATCCAACAAAAAAAAGGGCAGGCCTATGGTTAACGACCCGGTGAATGCTAGAGTTCCTAGTCGAAGTAAGGATAAATCTGTGACTACTAGAGGTGGTATATGGATGGGAGGAACCAGTGCTACTAGTTCAAACAGGGGAAGGGGAAGTGCTAGTGGTTCAAACATGGGAAGGGGAAGTGCTAGTGGTTCAAACAGGGGAAGGGGAAGGGGAAGGGGAAGAGCCAGTAGATCGAACAAAGTGTTGGTGAAGAAACCAGTTGTAAGTGTTAAAGCTATGTCTTTATAAATTTTTTTAATTATTTAAAACTCTGATTAATTCACACAATATACAGGTTGACAAGTACATGCTCTTTGATGAAGATGACTTGGTTGATGTACAAATTGAGGAAGAAGTTGATACAAGAGAGGAAAATGTAGTTGTAGGTGCTGAAAATGTAGGTGCTGAAAATGTAGCTGCTGAAGAAGATGAAAAAGAGGATGAGGCTGCTAGGCTTAAAAAGAGGATGAGGCATATTTAGAAAAACCATAACCGTGCTATAAGGGAAAGGTATATACTTATAATAACCATCAGTTTGTAATTGGTTAATTTATTCTTATGTTCTTCTTTTGGTTTTCTCATGTTTCATTTGCTCAGTTACATTTTGGTTTCATATTTACCAAGCTTTTTGTTTTACCTTTTTGTATGATCATTAGGGCCTTCTTGGTTGAAGAACAAAATATCGTGAAGAAAGTGTTGAAGATTCAAAAGCAAAAGGAAAAGACCTCCGCAAGAATTAGATTTCTAGTACTTTTCTGTTAGAATAATCAGGATGTTTTACTGCATGTAATAAGTTCCAACTGTTGGAAACTGCACAAGTCACTCATTGCCTTTTCTATATAAGGACTGCATAACTCAAGTACTAAAAAGGAAGAAATGAAGACCAAAAGTTTTTGTACATGTTGTACAATATGAAACAGTACTAGTGTTATACAAAACTAACGGAACACACATCAATGACCCGAAGTTGACGATGAAGCTTCTGACAACAACGATACAGACGGACGAGATGTGTTGTTCTTCAAATGTTGTCTTTTCAGCTATTGACTCGGCCATATTGAATCTGGCTCAGTGAAACTGGACATAGCAACACAACCAGCAGAAACATAACCTTGTGGCGGACGTGGTCGCCATATTGATACAGGAGTTGTGTAATTATCAGCACAGTTTCTCCAAACCTGCAAGCAAATAATTTTTTATATAAGCTTTTTATATGTCACCCCATTAACAGAATTTGTTGAAACCTTTTCACCATTTTAAACCAACTTGCTCATTTTCTAGATTAGATTTTGACCTTATGAGCTTTTCATTACATAGCTGGAGGTTCTTATAATGCTAATTTTAAATCATGAGATTCAAATTCTAACAACAGCCGTAAGTCAAATTCTAACAACAGCCGTAAGTCATTTAC
This sequence comes from Tanacetum coccineum, assembly GCA_026074375.1. Classification (NCBI taxonomy): domain Eukaryota; kingdom Viridiplantae; phylum Streptophyta; class Magnoliopsida; order Asterales; family Asteraceae; genus Tanacetum; species Tanacetum coccineum. The sequence continues at coordinate 9,556 of BQNB010027002.1, forward strand.
GAACAAAGACCAATATGCACCAATAAAATTATCCCTTACCCACTAATATAGATGTTTCACTTTCTAGCAAAAGCTCAAATGTGACATGTTACTGCATTTTTTACAACACTCTTATTTACGCATTCAATATTCCACCCTTCTGACCAAATCCTATACATATCAGATATTCAGATGTGACATGTTACTGCATTTTTCAGCTCGACCATTTTGACCCAATCCTATAGATATTTCACCCTTTTGACCCAAACAATAAAACGGGTAAAAAATGGAATGGGTCAAGTATGAACAAATGTATATAACTGAAATGCATGTCCAAACACCCCCTTACTTTTCTGTCTTCAAACATGTTTATTCTATAAGAGAAAATACAATCAACTTATACAAATGTCACAAATTTTAACAATCACACCATCTACTTGAGCCATATAAAGGTTTACAACCATATTAAAATGATGGAACTACTATCCATTGTATTAAAATGATGGGCTTATAACCAGATAACTTCTCATATGGATTCTCAAAATTAGGCTTGTATGAACACCAAATTAATCAATCTAAATGTTTGTCTATGGGTGCGTTTATACTAGAATAGAAACTTTACGGCTTTGTGTATTCAACAACAATAACCGAGAGATAACCTCAACCTAAGCATCTAAATGTTTGTCTGTTTTTATAAGCAGCTACAAGCAGACGAGGTAATGAAATGCCAAATTATCACACCTGTATAACCACCATTGTGCCCACAGCTGTTGCCACATGAGCTGCCCTTGGTGTAGGCGGTTCTCCAAAGGGAGTTATTCTGCAAAATTCCTATGTTACTAAATAGATGGTAGAAAAAATAGCACTCAAGTGGCATGAACACTACATAGTAAACTAAAAAACTTTCTAAAAATTGATATGAAAGACACTCACCTAGACCATTTATTTGTCAATACATCATAACAGTGCACGTCAGCAGTCGCACCTGATAGACCTGTAATATGGAATATAGAAACAGCCTTTAGGGAAATGATCAAATCACCGAAAGAATGTTCAATTAGGAATCAGAAGTAGAAACTCGTCTGGCATTTCTTTTTCAACATGGGTAGTTAACTAACCCGCGAAAAGCAAATTCATAAATGAGAAACCAAACATATATAAAAACATCAGAAGTAGCTTGCAGTAGCAAGACAAATCTAATCGATCTAATTCAGCTTTGCCATTAACCATAGTCAACCACATCCAAATCTTTCGCACCAACAGCTAAATACTAAAAATGCTCTACATTTCTTTACTTCTATGCTAAACACAGATGGTAGCATAGCAAAGCAATAAAAGTCCTGAGAATAAGTGATTCAATTTTACTTCAACTAACTGAAACTAAATATACAATGATCTGTTGGTGGATAAAAATTTACTCCTTAATTATTATGGTGGGGTTTTATGTGTCTTTTGTTAAAAAATTTACATGCTCGGTAGATAAACTGAAAAGCCAGTGAATTATTTAAAAGTGCCAGAAAACGAATAATTAAAATGTTAATTAATCAATTACACAATAAAGTGGATCTGATCTTTATTTTTATTTTTGCAATGCTACAAGAATCACAAACTAATGACAAAGTACCCTGAAGTTTCACAAAAGATTCATTTGGAGAAATAACAAAATGGTCGTTAGTTTTTTAACGGAAGGTAAAAAAAAACCTAAATTGGCTAAAAAAAAAGTTGGCATCCTTTTTGTGCAAAAAAAAAAGTAGAGTACCTTGATTGGAAAGAGACTTTAAGTTGAGTACCTTTTTGTGTCATTTGCCCTAAATATATTCTTATCTAAAGTTAAGTTATCTATTTAAAAGGGAATGTAAGTACAATGAACTGAATATAAGAAAAATTAGTAAAGTGACATATTTTGACATTTTGAAATAGTATAATGACTTGAGAGTGTAAAAACCTATATTTCAATTGCATTTAATATACTCTTAGGGGCCTTGTACTAGTCTTCATACTATCTTACTTGTGCGTTGCCTTAACAGAATATTAAATAGACAGCGGGTTCGTGTAATTAGTTCACGATTTAGAAAATACTTACACAAATCATCACAAGTGTGACAAGGCAACATGATTAGGAGAAGCAATCTAATGAGTAATGCATGATTAAGTATATACATTATTTTATCATAAAGTTATCACCAGTAGCTTAGATTATGATTAGTTTATTAATTAGTTAAACAAACCAACCTCTCAAACCATTAATTTTATCTGCTTTCTATAAAATATAAAAATACAAAAATAATTTTCTTTCAATCCCGTAGATCTCAGTTAAGCTTTGTTCGAGCCTTCCTAACTTATTCCCCCAGAGAACGATAACAACCCCCGAGTCTTGCCTTTACTACACTACAACGATTAGGTACACTGCCTAGGGAGTTGTAAAACTTCGTACTAAAGTCTTACGATACCCGCATCAAGTTTTTGGCGCCGTTGAGTGGGGAATAGTTAGGTTTCGAACTTAGTTTAGCTTAGTTCTACTCGCTTGAATCCTTTCAAGTGAGAATTTTATTTCCGTATATTAGCTTTATTGTAGTCTATCTTTTCTTTGTGTTATTTGTTTCGTAATCCATTCTCGTCAACCACCACGAGAGACGCGAATCATATCTGTACTCTTGGAGATTACATCAAACCTAGCCATGAGGGCTACATGAATACCATTGAGCTCCCCATAGGGAACAACATGGTACCACTTTGATCCGACACCATCTGGTTGGTAAAAAATGGATGCTCATTCCACAGACTTCGGTCCGAGGATCCAAACCAATCAAGGATTTCTTAAAACTTGTGGACTCACTTGACATTGACGATGAAAATAGGGAAAGAACGCGCCTTTGTTTATTTTAATTTTCCCTTCGCGATTAAGCTAGCAACTGGCTTAAACGTCTTCCAACATGATCCATCACCACACGAGAGGATTTTACTACTCGTTTCCTTGCTCGATTCTTTCCACCGAGAAAGGCCGCAAAACTTTGCAATGATATCCTGATGTTCTAACAACATCACAGAGAATCTCTCTCAGAAGCATGGACTCGATTCAAGTACTTACTCCAAAAAGTCCCTCTTCATGGCATCGATCGTTGGCTTCAAATTCAAATTTTTTATGATCATGTCTCTTTTCATCTTAAGTGCGAGATTGACCATGCCGCCGGTGGCAAACTCTGCTATAAGAATACTGACGAATCTTGGTAAATCATTAAGAACCTCACCCTCTACGACCATGAGGGCTAGAATGACTCAAAAGAATTCGTCAAACCGGTCAATGATATTTCTATACCTCACGGCACCTCAAAAACACCTGACCGAAGATTTCTTAAGCTCGAAGACTATATTAATTTCTTACTAAAGGGGTCGTGACCAAAACTTAGACCTAGCTCAACATACGTCCCTCAAGCTTACACCGAAGCCGTTTATTCAAACCCTCACTCGCAAAACCAAAATGAGCCACTAAAGCAGAACCCCTTCACATCGTGAACGTACCAGTCCAAACACTTAGCCCTAGGCTTTAGGAACTACTTTCGAGGCTCGAGTACGAGACTACATGGCAGCACACACCGAAAGGATGGAGAGATTTGAGAATGCCATTTTTAAACTGCGAGAGGAAATCAACGATAGGATGGCTGAAATGTTCAGGCTTCTTAAGGAACTTACGACCAGTATAGCTCCTAAAAAAGTGTAAATCAGATAAAAGGTTAAGCTTCCCATTACCAAAAACATAAATTCTATCTCTCTCGCTAGAGGAGAGGAAGAAAAGAATGACAAAGATGACATAGCAGCTGGCGACGACATTGAAAGACCTAACGGGACAGATACGGAAATGCCAGTAAAGGAAGCCGATAAGGAGAATGAAGCTAAGAATGGGACCAAAAATGAACCAATCAAAAAATTTAAAAAGAAACAAGCAGTTGAGGCACCTAGTTCTCAGCCTGTAGAGTATTACTTGAAGCATAGGATCAATCAAAAACTAATCAAGGGACTTCTTGATAATTATAGATTTAGTGACTCCCTGTCAGGAGTTCAAGTAGGAAAAATAAAAGGAAAGACCTATAATTTGTCACCTAGGGGTCCTGTTTATGAAGTAATCCTCAAGAAAAAGATCACAAAGAAGGAGGACATTGGAGGAAACTTTGAAATACCCTGTAACATAGGACGTATGAAATGCATGAATGCCTTATTAGACTAAGGATCCGACGTGAATGTCATGCCTCTCTCCACCTACATGAAACTGACTGACGAAAGGCTGAGACAGACATTAGACTCTCCCTAGCCAGCCATTTGTATATCTACCCTTTAGGAATAGCAGAGGACGTATTAGTTGATGTTGATGGTTATGTGTACCCCATGGACTTCGTGATTTTAGACATAAAGAAAGATGAAAAGAGGCCCTTCATCTTAGGAATACCATTCCTGACAATGGCTAAGGCCGTGATTAAGTTCGATAAGGGCACCATAGCTCTAAGATCCGGAAAGAGTAAGATAAGTTTCCATAGGATACCTGAACCCCTCTGTAAGGCCGAGAAAGGGATTAAGAACGATATAAAGCCTAGAGCCCTTACTATGACTGTGAATAGGCTAGTCTTGGAATGGGAGGAAAAGATAAAACTTCACCAGGAAAAAGAGATGAAGTTTGATCAATGGAGGAGCAAAAACTTCAAAAATAAGCGTCCCGCTCTTGTCAAAGTAGAAGATGAGATAGATAACGAAGGAGAAGTCACGTAAGGACGTATGACTTCGAGTCTAGCTACAATACTCAAAAATAAAGAAAATGGCTTCTTGGGAGGCAACCCAATGTTTATTTTTCTCGCATATTAGGAGTGTCATGTGTTTTAATTCTTTTTATTTATTCTTTTATGTTTAAATTCATCATTTATGTAATCATGTTTTGCTTTGTTTTTAACCTCATCTTAATTTCAGTCAATGGTATTTTGCAACAAAATAAGTGTAGCGGAAATAACCAATTTTTAAGAACCAATTCAAACATAATAAATAAATTGTTTAGATTAATTCGCGTCAGTTTCGAGTCATATGATTGTATTGACTAATCCTAGGTTTCATGTAGTAATTCATACAGGAAATAACTTATATAATCGCTTGTAGAAAGTTTTTCAAAGAAAACAAAAATAAAATTTTGCTCAGAGCTTGGAGACAGCGTCAGGATTTATCCTGACGGCGTCGTGAGCCCAGCTACAAGAAAATTTGAAATTTTCAAGTATTTTCCAAAAAATAGTTTGCACAACATTTAAAATTTGTAATTCTTTTATAAACCTGCATAAACCTATGATTACGTCACTACTCTCATCCTATCTTTACTACTTTCATAGAGCCAAACCCTAAACTCTTGTTGTATATATCTATCCTGCCGATTTTATGCTTGGTGTAGTTGTCTTTGTCTTTGATTACAGGTTATATTTGATGATAAGAAGCTTGGAAGTTCTTAGGAAGTAACATTGGATGATTCTTGGAGGATGATTTAACCAGTAATCACATGTTTATTCCTTATTATTGAGCAACCCAGGGGAGTATTAGTCTCTTTTACTTGTTTTCTTTTCCTTTTATTCGTTGATATGGGTACTTCGATAGAACATTGGAGACAATGTTAAACTTAAGTGTAACGGAAAATAAGCCTTAGAAAATATTCTTTCATTTGCCATTTGTTTTGTCCATAAAATGATGGGTAATATATTGAAACAGAACGTAAAAGGTAATTTTAACCAAATTTTTTTTATGTCACATACCAACGAAAACCGAGCATTAATAGCGTCTCATGGATAAAAATTTATATGACTAGCACAAAACCCTCAGAATTCCACCCTAAAAATGTAAGGTTGGCCTTTAGATCTATTGGAATTCGGGTATCCATTTTCAATACCCAAGATAGTTTATACCTTTAGTTTGTTCGAGTTAAGGTTCGAATGCAGTCATATGTGTCTATTCCGTAGTTACGAATGTGTACGTATGGTTCAATACCCAAGATAGTTTATACCTTTAGTTTGTTTGAGTTAAGGTTCAAATGCAGTCATATGTGTCTATTCCGTAGTTACGAATGTGTACGTATGGTCTTTATCGCCTTTTCTGGATCATTGATATCGGTATTAAATTATATGAGTGTACTGGTAGTATATTAAATTTCAGAACTTGTTTTTGTGATGTATCCCAAAACCGCATAGTGAGTATTAAGATTTATTAGATAAAAGGCACCAGGATTAACCTATGTTTTAAACCTGTAATTGTTATGATGGTCACCTCAATCATATAACCATCCCACACCCTTTCTATACACTCATTTTTAGTGCAGGATACCCCTAGTACACCCCTCCGAGCCTATCCTTTTTTACAGTTCTTTTAATTTTCTGGTGGATTCCAAATTATTAATGAAGAGCATTGTTAACTCTTAAACCAATCGTTATACCTAAATCGCCTTAGCGCACTTTGTATGTACTCACTTTTAGTACATTATTGTTTCAACCCAAGTTAATTATTGAGTACATGCTTGCTAAGTCCCTATCCTTGTAAATACACTTTTAGGACGATTGGGATTCATGGTAGTATTTATTTCACGGAAGAATGGGGAAGACAAGTTAAATTAACTACCGCATATGTTTGTCAAATGATCTCCATGTTATGTTGATCCACCTCAATTCGGGTCATTAGTTAGATTGTAATTATGAGTTCTAAAAAGCAATGGCAGGGCAAAAGTGTACGAAAAAAATGTATATAAAAAAAGTAAAAAAAATATACGGGCTGCCATTTGCTTATGTCTAAGTTTATATTAGAGTCAAGAAAAGAAAAAGAAAGAGATTGATGTAGAGTTGTGTAGAGTTTGTATATTTTGGTCCAAAGTTCTTGGCTTAGCCAACCCCACCAAGCGTGTATTTCGTAATAAATAATTAGCTAACCCTTTCACCCTAAAATTCACCCAAAAGTCACTCCTCCCAAATAGATATCCCATCCATTTCCATTTTTGTTAATGTTATTTTTTCCATTAATGTTATCTTACATCTACACCTCACAACCCTTTGAAAAGACCTTTTAGATAGTAATGAATAATGCTTGCGCCTAGCGGTGGAGGTTTGATCATTTACCAAGCCTATGGTAATTTATATGCTGTGGCAGGTAATGAGTGTTAATTTTCCGTTTCCCATCGTTGTTATAATTTATTATACACCCGAGTGAAAGAGAGAATCCCAAACACTTATGTGAGGTGCTAGTATATACTTTCTGTACTTTTAATTACGAGGTCTAGAAGGTTGTGTCGTAAAATGCTTTTAAAGAGTAGGTTAAATGCCCCTGATATTGCTTTTGTCTAGGTAGAAAATCCCATTTGCTAAGCAAATCACAAGTGTAAGGGTATTTGATGAGGTGTAATTTTACACACTATTTTGGGGTTATTTAACCCCTTAAATCATGCAAATATGCCTAGATAATGTGCTTAATCGTTTGTTTTTCGGTTTTTAGCACTTGAATGGCATTTGGAGGAAATACACGTGACTTGGGCTCATTTAGAGAAGAAACGGACAAGATTACGAACCTACACCAAATCTCTTGAAGAATCATGCTCACAGAGTGTGGAGACAGCGTCCCCAGCATAAAGCGACGCCGTCGCGATCTATCTAGTAATGGCGTCACGATATTGATGACGGCGTCATGACGTAACCGAATCAAATCATATCTAGAAGATTCCATTAGTGACGGCGTCACAAATAAGCCTTGATGCCATCATGACGATTTCTCTATATATATTAAACTAAATTTAAGGTTTTAGGTGTGTAACTTTGTATAACTTTTGGGAGCCAAACCCTAAGTATTTTTGTTAGCTTTTAGGCTGACTTTAGGGCCTCAAACCTTATTGTAACTGACCTTAATCCATGTTTTAATCAGGTAAGATTGTTTATCTTTAATCATTCAATATGTTTATGTGTTGTTTGATTGATTTATGTTCTTGCTTTATCTTTAACCTGTTAGGCTAAACCCTCCTTTGTATTTGCTTATGATTGCATAAAAGTTGGATTGTAGATCATATTACTGTTGCTTCTTGTGATGAATGTGCGCGTTAGGCTTTAGAAAAATAGCCATAAGATATTAAATGGGCATAGACGTCTAGGGAAACGCGGGAAGTGTAGAAAGGATACCATCGGTAACAGTCTTTATACTACCTTACCTCTTATATGGTTGATCCCTCTTAAGATATTTTAATTGCATTTAATATACTCTTAAGGGCCTTGTAATAGTCTTCATACTACCTTACTTTTACTTGTGCGTGGCTTAACCAATATTAAATTTAAATAGACGGCGGGTTCGTGTAATTCGTTCATGATTTAGGAAATACTTACACAAATCTGTTAATACAAATAATGTCTAAAAATATTATTTATATTTTTTGATTTCTCAATGTTTTGATAATAACAAAATGTAAAAACGCTTATGGTAAAAATAAACGTTTACAAATTATTAATTGCGAAATTCCATTTCTAAGATTAATGATCACTTAAGGCATGGACAAACAAAATCATTAAACATGATTAGTGATCAAGAAAATATTTTTCTCTTAATCCTCAATTTTAATTCTACAAAAGTATTTTATTAAAAAAAAAAATATTTTCTAATTAAAAAAAAGTTTTATTAAAAACTTAAAATTTGAATTTTAAATTTCCCCTCCAAAATAGAAGGTTCCATAGCAGATACAATCTTCACCACAAAAAGACAAAAAAAGGAGCGGAGTCTACTGGAAGCCCTCTTATAGGCCTGGCGGACCTCTTATATATAAGGGACCGCCGAGACCGCCGCCAGATGACCGTTGGGATTTCCTGTCTATAAATAATGCTCCATTCCCAGCAGAAAAACCATTCCTCTTTGCACGATTTTTTTTAGCCTTTTCTCTCTCTCTAAAACTTCCTTCTCTCACTAAAACTCTTGATCACTAACATATTTAGATCTTGTTTCAAGTAATCTAATCTTATCTTCTTTATCTCATCTCTTGTCTCTATCAAGTGCAAGAGAAGAACACTCGTATTCGCCAAGAAACGAAGTGTTGATTAGTGATCTCTCATATCTTCTTTTAAGTTTCAAACCTCTATTGTAATTATCTTGTGTTCTTGTGTGATTCGGATATTGTGTAGATCCGATTGTATAGATCTTGTGAGGTGGTAGATTGGTTCTAGCTAAGATTAGGACTTGACATTTAGCTTAGTGTCGGAAAATAACGTAAGCGACGTGTAAATGGTTTTCTCCGCCTAAAGGGAGCTTGTTGACATAGTGAAATCTCGAGTCGGATACTCGGGGAGTGGAGTAGGACGAAGAGGTGCTTCATAGCCGAACCACTATAAAATCTTGGCGTCTTGGTTTGATTGTTCCTTTCCTTATCTCTTTACGTTATTATCATTGTTACTTAGATTTAGTTTAGATTGTTATTGTTTGTTCATATTGTGAATTGGTTAAACATAGAACTCGAATCTAAACATTTTTGAAAGCAAACTTTTAAAACTTAAAACGAACCTGTAAACTATTCAACCCCCCCTTCTAGTTTCCACAATTGGTATCAGGAGCCAAGGTCACTCATGATTTTTAAAATATATTGTATTTTAAAGCTTGGATCGATCTATGGATTCCGAAAAATATCTAGAAGGGCAATCTATGCAAAGACCACCACTTTTTGAAAGCGATAGTTTTATTTATTGGAAAAATAGATTCGAGACATGTAACACCCCCATTTTTACAATATAGCAGCGAAAGCTAATCTGGGGTATTACTTCATGGATAAAACAATCATAATCATAGAAAACAACTTTAAAAGATACGTTGTTGGAAAAATTTAGTTATCATTCATTATAATCAGAGTTTTTACAAAATACAGGTCCCAAAATC
>BQNB010027002.1:23130-50630 GCA_026074375.1 Tanacetum coccineum
CCTTCATGGAATTAGGGTTTAGAGGTATACGATAACGGTTTAAAGCCCGTTTTGATATAACGTTGCGAATGGTACATTATAGGAATAATGTACTTTGTAATAAGGATATGATGATATTGACTTGACATATTGTGATATTTGCTTGACATATATGAAGACAGAATGGCCATAGATAGGTTGCGTGAGCTTGTCTAATTTAGTTATGTAAGTTACATGACCCACTGAGATATTGATAATGCAAGTAATGTAATAAAGCGAAAAATTTCCCTATACAATTGTGATCATAGTAAAATAGGTTGCTGAAAATTCTTGGGTTGTTATAGTCTCCACCCCCTACAGAAATCTCGTCCCGAGATTTAGTTGAAAGTTATAGTGAATAGATGTAGGTACTGGGCATGAATTTGATTATTATGTTAGGTTAATCAAGGTCACAAGTCCACGTGTGTGATGCATTTATAATTATGTTGTACACCATAATTATAATTACCTCCTTTCACACGTCTACTTATTTTCAAGACTACACCTCTTGATGACAGCCAATAGAATTTCTTCAGATCCTGATAGAACCTGGGTGGATGAAATACTTTGATTTACGAAACCTGTGGGTTATGGGCCTACCATGCTTCTGCTGTGCTACTGTGATCGTAAAGAATCGTTATTCATTAACCTTTAAAAGTCAACATCGAATAAGAATGCTATCACAAGTCTTTGTCAAAATTTTCATACCTAGTGGTATTGAAATCATTTGACATTGTATAGATTCTTGTGTGTTTCCTTGTTATTATGTTGCAGAATATAACAGAAAATTTTAGAATACGGAGATCATGGAATGAGTAATGTCAAGGAATGATTATGAATTTGTAAGAGAGTTGCTAATCACGTGAGATACAGATTTGGAAATGAATAGATATTGAAGGTAATAATGAAAATGATTAAGGGATTGTTTGTACAAACGGATTGAAAGAAACTTGTTTGTACGTATGTTATATACTTAAGCCTACTTATTTATAATTAGTCACTTACAAAAAGAAGCGTTTAACTCCTTGTAACTGAGAATTTATAAATTCATAGTTTGGAGATTTATAATTTCCTTATTCTAATGAATAAGTGACCTAATTCATTTCAATAAGATGATCATAAATCATCTTACCTAAGCATAAAAACACGATATGGTAATGTGTAGAAAATGAATTGTTAGATAATACTGAGATGTTGATTGTACTGACGCCCAGATAATCAAGGATGATAATTTATGTTGTAAAGGTATGAGGAGAGTATTCAGAGTTTGAACATAATAGAATCGATGGAATTGACAAATAATGTCGAATTTTGATATCACCTATTAACAAGATGTAACGGAATCATCACTTTATTATTTCATGGATAACTTTACATATCTTACATCACCGAAACTCTAAGAGTATTGTTACTTTTGCTACGTGTCTTGGGGTAGGATTCTAGATAAAATAATGAATGACAAGGATTGTAGCTTGGTGTTTGGGGTTTATGAAGTGGGTTTCAGATGATCTTTCATATGTAATTGGTGGCGAACCTAAGTATCCTCAAGAGTTGTTTTCAGCGGTTGATCTTTTGTCTCTACAGTTTCTGGTCAAATGACCCACTTTGTTGCAAGTCCGACACTTGACAGTGCAAACTCCCGTGTGATGTAGGGTGCATCTTGTACATAAAGGAAGGTTTCCATAGTATTTTTTAGGAGGATAAGTCCTAACAGGTTCTTGTCTTCTATTCTGCTGGTGGTGGTAATCATCATTACGATTGTGATTGTTGTGGTTATTTTGGTAGTTGCCATTTTTGCGATTGTTGAAGTGGTTATTGTTGTTGTGGTATTTGGGGTAGTTGTTGTTGTCGATGGTGTTTCTCTTATCTTCTAATTTTTGTTTATGATCATTGGTTTCTTGCACAGAATCGCATTTTATTATCTGATCCATTAACATCTGGGATATGTTGATGGATTCCTCTAAAGTTTGAGGTTTTGAGGCAGTAACGTTTCCTTCATTGCTTTGAGGTAGACCTCCGATAAAAGCTTCCAAGAGTTTCTCATTGTTAGGCACCATGTTTGGACACAAGGTGGTTAATTCTTGGAATCTTCTAACATAGGGTTTAAGATCATTTCCCTTTACACTCAAATTGTAAAGTTCCTCTTTCATTTTTCTGATCTCAGTCCGGGGATAATACATGTTTGTCAAAAGCCTTTTTAACTCAGTCCAGGTGGTTGATTAGCTTGCCCTATTCCCATAGGTTGGGCATATGCATTCCACCAGGATAAGGCATCATCAGTTAAAGTACCAGTAGCAAATGTTACTTTATTTTCCTTAGCACATCTGCTTCGAGAGAATACTGATTCGGTTCGTTCAAACCAGCGAATAATGCCTACTGCTTCTTCCGTACCATTAAAGTAGAAATGTTGACATCTGATAAACTCTTTGTAGTTTCCCGTTTTCACTGCAGGAGTTCTAGTAAGATTACTAGCACTTACCATGGCAGCAGTATATGCTTCCAGGGCTGTAGTAAAATCAGCAGTCAGTTGCCGGATGTCATCTAAAGTTATGGCTGGTGTTTCGGATGTTGACGTCCTTTTGGGAGGCATTCTATCAACAAATGATAACACGTAATAAGAATGATATCCTAAGTTATAAAAGAGAATGTGATGCTTAAAATGCTTAAAGAGAAATGCTTATTTTTGAATTTTTAAGCACTTTAAAGATAAAGACGGAGATAATGATGCAAATGGTGGAAATGATGATAAGTTGGAAACAATAAGATACGAAACGGGATTGCCTTTATAAATAACTTGCCTTCTTACTATACATAGTCAAGATTTGACAAGCCTTTTTATTTATACCACACATATAAAGTTATAAATAGCTTGATGATTTTGACCCGGTAGATGACATCCTGAAGATCTTCCTGATTTGTTTGGTGACGAGCTTGGATTTTCTCAATGATTCGTTCAAAATCGGAAATTCTGTAGTGAGCAAAGGCAATCTTTTCCTTTTGCCCTAACCGCTTCTTTTGAAGTTTGATAATCTGAGTACGGATTTTCTTGAGTTCGGTCTTTAGTTCGTTACCATTTATACGTCCTTCTTCCATTCTCTCAATGCGGTGAAGATAGAGTTCATCTAAATAATTCAAGATATCTTCGACTTCTAAGTAATTTAAAATCCTTCAACTTGTACTCGTGATGTTTTAGATGAACTTTAATTGATATACAATCTGTTCACTTTCTCAAATCACTGAGGTGCAGGGTGAGGAGTATAAACTAAGGGGGATGGTGATACCAATCACAGGTTTAATTCGGGATGAATTAGATAAACGTAGTTGAGGTAAGATGATGAGGAATTGATTTGCTTCTTAGGTGGTTTATATTCTTTCTAAGTGTAACTAAGAAAATATCAGGGATCATAATTAGTTGTGTGCTTATGAATGTGTATTCCTCAGCCACACGGATAACTTGTAATACAGAGCGATGAATAGTCAACAATAGTGTGCATGGGAGGAGTCTTAGGACTATTGGTGTTTGAAATACGGTAATTACTTTAGCATAAATTGACTGGCTACGTTCTTCAAATAAGGATTATTGTAGAAAGGTGAGAATACTGGTTGGATCATATTATCTTTAGAGTCTTCCAAAGAGTTAAAAGAACTGCTTTCCGATGAAGCTGGGAAATAATCCGATGAAGACCGAAGTATAGTCATAGGGATATTCTAGAGGTAAAAAAAAAGCATCCTCAAGATCGGAAGTAGGGTGGTTGGGAGAAGACATCGTTCTGTTAACAACCCAGTTGTAAATAACATAAGTTATTTATGATATAATATAGTATAATAGATATGTATCTTTACATACTTGTTCCGGAATGTAGTGGCATGGAGGACTTTGATGGCTGAAAAAGAAATGTGGTTATAGTTAAGGTTTTGACCTTGTTCTCTATAACCAGATGGCGTGATGATACCAATACTGTAACACCCCCATTTTTATTAATTAAAGCAGCGGTAAGCAAATCTGGGGTTATTACTTCATGGAAACAACAATCATAATCATAGAAAACGACCCAAAAGAGACGTTTATTCAAAAGATATGTTATCATTCATTTCAAATCAGAGTTTTACAAAGGCAGGTCCCAAAATCTAGTTACATACAATGTGAATGATAACAAGTTTAGCCATCTTCGAGTCCATGCCACTCCGTGCCGTATATTGCTCAATAACCTGAGATAAACATGCTAAAAAGTCAACACAAAGGTTGAGTGAAATCCATAGGTTTAAGTAATATAATTTGAATGCAAATTGCCGATATATTTGGGTTTACGTGGATATACACCAGTTATTGAAAACATAATTTATTATTGACAACTATTAGCACTTAGCCTCATGAATCTGAAGCCTTTAGGGTTAAATTATATGGTTGATACGTTATAGCCCCTACGGGTACTTTGCCAATTACACTCACGTGGATTTCTATTGTGTGCAATTGGTTTCACAGTTAATGGGTTACACCAAATACGGGGAGTCCAGCCCAAATAATAGATCTATTCACATCATTCATCGCGCTTACTAGGTGGAGTAAGAGAGTAATTAATGGTTCATGTTTATTGGGACTTAAAGGAAAAGGAAAAATCAGTTATCTTTAGGGCAAATTGTAAATTGAAATAGCATACAGAAAATAATTGCATTCATGTTTATAGCATGTATCTCCCTCGCGGGTTTATAAACATTTGAAATATTAAAAATTCGAGGGCTGATGAAACTCTCCTGAACAGTTACATGTATATGAAAATGAATAGTAATGGCTTCGTCTACGGGCAACCTGGGGTATATATGGCAAAGATCTTTGTTTGATTGAATTTGTATAGATTTTACATTGATGTTGGTTTTGATATTTAAAATTATCATTAACACCGTTCGGGCCATCATAATTCTGAAGTCATTCGGTGTAAACGTTTGTGGAGCTAAGGCACTTTAAATCGTAAAACCCATACACTCAAAATAGAACGTAATACAAGATGAAACTTCTTTAATATTGAATGCTCCTAGTATTGTGGTATGATCTAGATACCGGGACATGATTTTTGAAAGCACATAGTTGATGAATGATTATAATGATTAGAACATAAGCAGTTTTGAAGCATTTTATTCACATATTGATATGTTAAGCACGTCAAGCATTAATGTTTAAAGTTTGTATGGTAATATTTTGAATGTGTTTTTATACTTTCAAAATTTTACATTTTAGACTTGTGTTGGAAAAATTGCACGTAGACCCTAGGGTTTGCATTTTACGAGTTTGGTCCTTCAAACTTTTATTGCTATACCAGTAAACCTTTACTTTGGAAAGTGGACATTAAAAATGATCCCTGATAGTTATAACTTTGATAAAATGGGACACTTTTAGTCCTTTTTAGTTATAAGTTCTGAAAAATTACGATATATACCCTTCTGCATGGATTATATCTACAAGAATGTCCAAATTCCATGCAAGCTTATTTTAACATTTCAATAGACATTCTAGGTTTATAATAAAATAAAATATGAAAATTTAAACATAACAGCAGTTTAAAATTATAGATTGTTAAGCTAAGAAAAGTAAAATGGTCCATTATTAGGGTTTTAAATAAAAAAAATCGTAGCGGTTTCAAGTATCAAATTCTCTTATGACTTTCAAAAAGTATTATTTTACAATCATTATTATACGTTATTTGGATAGATTATAACAAATAGTTTACCTGTTTAGCTCATAGTTTAAGTAAAAAACATGAAATTAGGGTTTCGGGTGTACGGATTTAGATCAAAGGCATACACTTGGGTTTTGAGTTCAAAGCTTTATATTATGATTTTAGCGAGATCATATGAACATTATAACGTTATAAAAGCAGATCATAAGCTTAGAGAACCTGGGTCTTGAGCTTAGGTTGGAAACGGGGCAGATCGAGGACTTTCGGCTTGTACGCTAGGAAAAACGGACTCCCAGCTTCATTTCTTTGTTTTTTCTGCTTCCTTTCTGAACTTGAGCCTTCTTAAGATCACTTCATGATCTTATTAGAGCAAAGGATTGTTCTATGTAAAGGTTATAGGAGGAGGAAGTGGGGGTATGAAGAAAAATGAATGGATTTAGGTTCCTATTTATAGTCTTATGATCTTAAGCTTAAGGTATGCTTGAAATTGAGATGGGACATGTGTACAAGTAGGTATGGATGTGCAGAAGCTATTAGATGTGGGGTATTAAGCTAGGAAAGTAGCCTTTGGTTGAGGTGTTTGGTCTTGGTGATGCCCGGGCTGAAGTTAGAAAAAGAGAGGCCTGTGCTCTAATTTTGACCAAGGATATGTGTCTAAGTAGGTGGATAACTTCTTAAGGATTCTATAAGTGGTAGTTTCAGCTGTAATAGTGTTATGTCCTAGATGTGTGGAATGAGTGTGATAGTGGGTGTAGAAATGCTGACAGTTGGTGAAGGAGTGATGCGAGGTGGTTTTGGGGTTTGAACTAGGAGTAGATCATAAGTTATCGATATGCCTTAGTATTTCATGTATATAGAGAGATCTAATGAATGAGTTAAATATATGTATCGCTCACAGGGATAAAATGTTGCATTAGAGGACAGGTAAATGCATAGCAAGTATGTTATAGTCAATTGGTGAGTGGGGTTAGTTTAAAATTTGCACGGAAGAGTGAAGCATCTGAGAGAGAATGTTACTATTTAGTGGTGCAGATGGGTTTGATGAATTGAGTGTGTCGTTATAGGGTGTGTTTTCTGAGAGAGCTTTAGGGGTTTGAGATTAGAGTAGAGTTGCAAGAAATCTTGATTTAGGCTTAAGATCAGTGTATTATAACTCGGACTAATGCAAAGTTAGGTCTAAAGTAAATGTCCTTAGAAATAAATGCACTAATCAACAAATTCACACTTGGAATAAGAAATACCAAAGTACACTCCCTCCACCCAACCCATGTCGCTAATGCGCAATAGTTGTTCATGACGTCCACATGTCATAGTGGCAGTGCTCTACACCTCCTCATTTCTCTAACAGTAAAGAGAATAGTATACATGTAAGTCCTGAGACGTAGAATCCCGCCCTCGCTCCCCTCGCGCTGTAAGAGAAGTAGTCTCCTATCTCACTAGGCTTAGAAACTCTGCTACACCTGACAACAGCAACACGCACCTGTCAGAGACCCGGGGACCCTACGTAGGCGCCTCCGCACGCTCCTAATGGCACTTTTTGAGAGCCTCAGACCTTACCACTCACGCACGTCTCGCATGATAGAGTGCACACATCGCGGCATCTTGCCAGTCAGCACACGCCTACCCCACGGCCATGGTCTCACCATGACTGAGATACGCCTAAGTAAGGCGTCGCGCTATACAGACATACTGCCATCTCTTACCCCGCGGTGCTACATATTGCCTATCCCACCCTCTTGGTTCGCCGCTACTCTGGAGCAATGAGATGTGTCTATAAAATGTGTAAAGGCCCCGTCAAAATTCATAATTAGGGTACAATATTAGGTTTTTCTGGGATTTGTTTCTTGTTATAATTGAACTAGAATGATGGAAATGTAAGGATTTATGATTGAGAATGTTTTAATTTATGTTATTATAACTTATTTAAGTATTGATTTAAGTTTACAATGGATAAAAATGAAGAAACGAGTCATGGTTCAGAAACTAGCTCGGTTTTAGGGTTTAGGGTTTTGAATTAGGGTTTTGAGTGTAAAAAGATGTATGAAAGCTTATGAATAGAATATTTAGGGTTTACACCTTGTAAAATGAGTGTAGTATCTTGCTTAAGTGGTGGTGAAGAAATTAGAATGAAAACGGAGGTATAACGGCTATTTTAGAGGTCATGCTTAATGACTTGTACATTGAGCTTTTAGAGATTTGTACTTTGAGTTGAAGGGATTTTATATTTCAAATGAGATGTTATATTGCTTGTACATATGCTTTAGTAGCTTGTGCATTCACTTTAGGGGTTAACCCTTCCATGAGATTAGGGTTTAGGGCATCCGATAATGGTTTAAAGCTCGTTTTGATATGATGTTGCAAATGGTACCTTATAGGAATAATGTACCTTGTAATAATGATATTATGATATTGACTTGACATGTTATGATGTTTGCTTGACATATATGCAGATAGGATTGGCATAGATAGGTTGCCTGAGCCCGTTAACTTTAGTTATGCAGGTTATATTGCATATCAAGATATTGGCAAAGTAAGTAATGTAATATAATAAAGCGAAAAATTTCCCTGAAAAAGGTGAGTTCATATATAACTGATAGATTGTACATCATCTAACTTAATAGATGGATATTTATATTTATGAAAATTATGGGTTGTTATAAATAAGGATGAGTGTCTCGCTCCAGGAGATGACATTGAGATTCTACTTCACCATGATCCGTTTACTCCTATGAAAAGCATTACTTCCATTCTTGAGGGACTCATCGATGATCCACCTTTCGAAGAGAATGATGATTTATTTGATTTGGAATGTTAAATATGATTGGAAAGAAATTTGTTCGATGCTCCAATTGGTTAAAGCTGAGTGTTTCGACCAAGGATGGGCGGACAATGATGAGATCGATGCTTTTGCTGCTATCGATAGTTCCTACGTATATTGTGGATGGTTAGTATTGACTAGATGGGGAACATTTTAATAATTGAGTGTTTGTTAGTGATGATAACACCCATAATCTCTCTTCCGATGTATTTTTCGATCATTGAACCACAACACATTAAGAATGAATCAGACCATGATACTTTGATAACTTTTTCTCCTAAGAGTGATCCTCTTCACCATGAGTTCGCTGGTGGAGTCATCACGATTCCTCCAAGAATTGTTAGAAAGCATGAGGATTATATCAGTCGAATGTCAGTTACTATGAGTGATTCATGTCTTCTTGTTTTAATTTTTTTTTTTTCTACCTGGTCGCCAGAAAATTTTTATACAATCATCGAGTGTCTTCCCACATCTACTACCCTCATCGAGGATATTGACTCTAATAGGGAAGATCGATATATTTTCCAGACCAGATGATTCGATACCACCAGGTATTGAAAGTGATTTTGACTCGGAAGAGGATATTATTGACAACTTGCTTAACGATGATCCATTCCCGAATATGAGCGTTTAACCTTTTGACATAAACCGATGTGCCCGTGATAAACAATGTTTATGAGCTTAATGAAGACGAATGTTTTGACCCAAGGGGAGGTGAGATTAATGTTGAAGTTGACGATTCCTTCACATTTGTCATTCGGACTTTTCTCCCGTATCTCACTTACCCTGAGGTTTCTCCTTTACTTTCCTCCATCGAGAATGAGGACACCATTTTTGACCCTGGCATCTTCGCTTTTCATTTTTCTTCTCAAGAGCCAGTAGTAGTTAAATGTTTCATGGAATTTTGCTCTTACACTTGACTTTCTCCAAGGACGAATGAATTCGGGGATCGAGTCAAGCTATGTGACTCGGTTACCAAAAACAAAGCGCTTCGTGGGAGGCACCCCATGCTTATCCTTCTATCTTCTTTCTTATTTCTATTGTGATGTGAGGAGGCTTGTACTCTTCCGATTCTTGTGATTGTGATTTTTTTATAGGATTGACCCAAAAATTTTTGAAGAATCTCGTGTTCGGTGTTTTGACCCGGTCCACTCGAGCTTCCTAGCCTTTGCTTGCCATTAGTTTGGGGAAATCTGATATCCTAAGATTATTATCGACTAACATTTATCTTTTAGCATACTTGATAAACGGCTTGAGATTTTTGTGATACTTTCTCCACGCTTGGATTATGCATTCGACTTTTTGAGTTCTAGTATGGGGTTTTTAAGTCTTAGGCTAGGAAACATTGAGGACAATGTTTAATTTTAGTATGGGGTAGTATATCTTCGATATGATCTTACCTACCTTTGCTTTTGTTCTCACGTACCCCGTTTTCCCACAAAAATTTTAAATTTTTAATATCTAGTTTATTGTTCATATATATAAAAAAAATTGTGTAGAAAAATGATAATGAAAATTATAAATAGTTAGTTGAATTAAAAAAATAGTTGACACAAATGTAGGTTTTCCGTTGGTGAGAACGAAAAGTAAATTTTGACCCGACCGGTTTTATATCTTAGCTTTCTCCTTAACTTTAAATAGATTGATTTTTGCTAATCTTTTATACAAGGAGCTATAAAACGCAAGTCTAGCTTTAAAAAGTCAAGACTTTGCAAGTTCCCATAATTGATTTTAAATATGCGAAGATCGATCTATTAGGCTAAGTATTCACAAGTTTCTTTCTTAGAAATTTTAAATTGTGAAGAACAAGAGATGATAGAGTAGAGTATAAGTTTTGATGCTAAACATAGAATAGTTGGATTTCTTTAAGGCTCATGAGTGTTAATTGTGGCTTTTTCTCCCATTAGCTTGTTTCACCGTTATATAATTGTTGAATAAATAAAGTTTCTTTGGTTTTTGCAATTCTTAGTTTAGATCCTTTCGTAGAAAGTCCATCTGGTGAAATTAAGGTACACATCGAGGTTTTGTCAGTGTTGTGGGGAAATAGACTCCTGGACCATGGTCGGCTCGCATACCGATGTGGCAGTTGTTAAAAGACCACATGACTTGAAATTTGTCTATAATAATAATAATTATAAACCGAAGCCGAAATAAGACCACTACCTCTTGCCGGCTCACAACCGATGTGGTAGTCGTTTAAAGGGTGGAGGTAATAATAATAATAAAACTGTGGGCTGAAAAAAGTTTACTGCATCTTGCCGGCTCACAACCGATGTTGCAGCCTTCTAAAAGGTCGAGGAAATTACCGAGGTCGAAATATGTTTGCTGCATCTTGCCGGCTCACAACCGATGTTGCAGCCTTCTAAAGGACCGAGGTTTAATAATGTTGCAATAATAACAGGAATAAAGCCAAATTTCAACTCTGGGGTTATCTAAATAAAGCCTCCGTCTCTGGACTCGTAGTTGAGTTGTTGCGGATGAAATAAAAAGGATAACCCCTAAATCATGCGAAATTAGAACTTTAATGTGGACCTTATTCTCACCATATCGTCTTTTTAAGAAAGGATTTCAAGCTAATTATGGTTTAAACCGGGTTTACTTTATATTAATAAGGGCATAATTTGTTTGTCACCAATAAAGCCAAATTTCAACTCCGGGGTTATCTAAATAAAGCCTCTGTCTCTGGACTCGTAGTTGAGTTGTTGCGGATGAAATAAAAAGATAAACCCCTAAATCATGCGAAATTAGAACCTTAATGTGGACCTTATTCTCACCATATCGTCTCTTTAGGAAAGGATTTCAAACTATTAATAGTCTAAACCGGGTTTACTTTATTAATAAGGACATATATTATTTGTCACAAATAATAATAATAAAATCCTTAGAGGAAATTAGGAATAAGGAGGAAATGTTCAGTACACAATTAGTTTTATTAGTAGGTGTTACCATCATAATTGTATTTTGCAATGAGCTTGTTTTTAGAGCTTGGCTTGGAAAGGTGAAAGTTGGGGAGATCTTGTTTTTAAGCTTAGCTTGGAGATGTCGGGGACGATGAATTTATCCATTTGGACACTTTTTGTGCTTTTTGTTTCATGATCCTAAAAGTTATCAATGAATAAGAAAAGCAATACATTATTTCACACATGAATAAGTTGTAAGTTGTAAATTAGAAAAATCATAAAAATGAAAAAAGTTTTGAAAAATAGGAAAATGGGGTGTTTTAAAGCTTGTGATTTCTTAACTCTCCCCACAAAAGTCTTTGCTATTTTTTAAAGATTTAGTTTGGAGAGGTTTTGAGGTATTTGGTTTTAGGGCATATAATCATGCGTAAGGACACGGCAATCACTTAGTTTGGGGACTTTTGATATGTGAGAAATCACATATCCTTTTTATACCAAAAATGGCCTTAAAATGAACAAATTGTGCAAATTATGCTTGTATATTGCTTGTTTTGTCATTTGTGATGTGTAGGTACGGATATTGCAAAAATCACAAGAAAACGGTCAAAACCAGACAAACACGAACACGGGAACGGATAGAGTGCACAAGAGCTGGAAGTTTCTAGCAAAAGGTCAACAAAGTCAACTTTGGTCAACAATGGTCAACCCACAAAATGACAAAACCCTTGAAACCCTAAAACAACCCCTATTGTTTTACATACAACAAAAATGGTCCTTGAATGAATAACACCGTTAGTCCTTTTAATATAAAAGTCTAACGGTTGTTATCTTTTTAATTATAACCCAAACTCATTTTCCCAAGCCCAAAACAAACACCGGCCTAATTCTTTATAAATCCCGAGCCCAAGTCAACCCATCCTTACCCCGGGTCAAACAAACGTTATAAACGGTTAAAAAGGGCGCGAAGTGAATTTACTATTCATCTTCGTCCCAATTAAATTACCCTGCTTAATCAAAAGGTTAAATCCCACGCCCTTCTCAATCCAACATGGCCTTGAAGATCCTTAGTACTATGTGCCAGCTTGGCAACAATTACATCATCAAAGAGCTTTGATTGGTCAAGATATTCAAAGGGAATGACACGCGGG
This sequence comes from Tanacetum coccineum, assembly GCA_026074375.1. NCBI lineage: Eukaryota > Viridiplantae > Streptophyta > Magnoliopsida > Asterales > Asteraceae > Tanacetum > Tanacetum coccineum. The sequence goes on from BQNB010027002.1 coordinate 35,687, forward strand.
ATTCAAAGCAAACACACCTCTTGATGGAATTTTACACTGAAATCAATGCAAAAGAAGCACACCACTCCAAAGAAGTGGGATTGCCAGCTTGGCAATCCGTGTGCTCCAATTTGATCTAACGGCTATGAAAAGGACCCAATCATTTCAAGAGATTCAAAGGCTGAGATCAAGACCAAGGGGAGCGTGTACAGAGGCCTAGAAGCATCTATCTCTGGCTATAAATACAAGTCCATCCTCACTCACATAGACAGTTTTTTTTATCTAGCTTAATTTAGTGTAGCCTTAGTGTAAACATAGCTTATTGTAATTTTTAGCTTAAATGTCATTTTAAATATTTGTAATCTCTTTTTAAAGCATTGTAATTCAGTTTTATTAATAAAATTTTAGTTCACTTTTAAATCTTGTGATTTAATTAGTTTTCACTTAACATGAAATGGTTTTAATAAGCTTCAAACTGCTTAATAAGCTCTCCATAAGCTGTCATTTGTACTCTTAAGCTAGCTAATTACTCAACTAAGTTCTTAAAAGCTTAGTTAAGCTTATCTTATTCAAATCTACAATCAAAATACCACAACTTATTATGGAAGGGAAGCCAATAAGGGATGGGCTTCCAGGACCCCACCAGCTTATCCTAGGATAAGCTGGAGCTTGTTGATAGCTCTAAGAGCAAAATATTAAAGCATTGTTTTGTGCAGAGGCTTATGTAAGTCTTCATTTTATTTTTTGTAGCTTAAATATGGCATAATAGCCTAATCTGTTCATTTTATGCTTATTGCTTGATAATTGTTGTTTACTCTAGCTTATTGTTGCTTAGTATAGATGTTAGATGCTTATTATGTCCTTCAACTTAGATCTTAGTCTGCTCCTTATTTGTCTTAAAACAGTTAAAAACCAAAAAAAATTAGCTTAGTGGTTAGCTTATTAATCTAGCTTATTTTATTGTTAAGATCTGTTCAATAAGCCTGTTCTTGCTTTGTCACTATCTGGTATTACTAGTTTGTGTATTTAATCTCAATTTTATAAGCTAAAAATGACTTTTAAGAAAATAAGGGGGTGTTTGGGTCAAGCAGTACTAACCTGAGTTAGTACTGCTTGAAGCCATTTTGGTCCCTGGATTTCATTTTAAAACTCATATAAGGTTTATAAAAGTAGGATTAAATAGCTTTGATAGTTTAATTCTGTTTTAATTAATGCTTATGAGTAATGATTAGCTTATGTTAGATCAAGTTCAGTAGAATAAGCATTTTAAGCTCTTGTCTGTTTAAGCTGTTATCATTGCTCTCATTGCTTTAGTTTTAGAGTTTTAAAGTTGTAGATTACAAGTCTTTAAACCTGCACAAGTTTCATATGGATTTGGGTCAATTTTGTGCAAACTGCATCAGTAGCTTAGAATGAAAAATGGCCTTTTTCAATCTTAGATTTCAGAGGGTAAATTTAGTTTTTAGGATTTGATTTTTAGTTTACAAGTAGTTTGTAGGTTAATGATCATCTTTTTGAACTTAGTTTTTATAAAATAGCTAATTTGTCTATCTGTTTTTAAGCTAAAAAATTGCATTTTGTCTTTTTCAAACTCAAATTCACTCAGTACATACTGAGAAAATAAGCAGTTTTCAAGGAGCTTTTTCAATAAGCATTTAATTTTCAAAATGATTTTTAAAAGTTGTTTAATGTAGCTTTTTGGTTAAGGTTTAAGGTAGAATAAGTTAGAAACCCATAAGGATCCTTTAGCTTATTTAAAAATAAGCTCAAAGTTAGCCATTTGGCCTGTTTGGTATGCAGTTTTCTTATAAGTGCTTATTTGAAATCCTTAGCTTATGGCTTGCTTATTTCTAGTTAAATTTAGCTTATTAGGTCAGTTTTAGTCTAATAATAGCTTATTCAGTCCTTGTTTTAGCTTATTTTAGTTTTTAGCTTATTAAGTTTTGTAAAAAGTAAAAAAGTAGTTAAGTACTTTCTGTCTGTTTTAAGCTCATTTAATGGCTTATTGATTAGCTTTTAGAGAAGTTGTTTTCACAAAAATAGCTTATTATAAGTTGTTTTACAACTTTGCTTTTTAGGTTTTTGCAAAAAAAATAAAAAAGGGGAAACCAAGGAAGTCGGGGGTGAGCAAGACTCGAACCCCCGACCTCAACTTAGCCTCTACCCTTTTTATAACACTCCACACACAAACACACTAACCACTGCGCCCTTGGGACTTTTACGTCCTAAGGTGCGTAGTTTATTCTTTTACCACCTTTTTACGTTTTGTTATAGAAAAGCACTTCGAGTGCTTAAAAGCTTTTTCCCGGCTTATTTAGTTTAGCTTTTTAAGTTTTTACATTTTTCCTGCATTCTGCTTATCATAAGCTATTTTTAGAATTTTACTTAGATTTTTAACTCAAAGTTTAGTATTTTTAATCATTTATTTTTGTTAAAAACTTTAAAAAATCATAAAAAATAAAAAAATAATCAAAAAAATAATTTTCTTTTTTATAAAATTTTCTCTTATCATATTCTAGGTTTAGGTTGAAATTTACTTCCGTAGGGTTAATATTTTGAAAATTCACTTTTTAAAGAACGGGATTCGATCCCCGTTCTCGTTTTTTTCGTTTTTGGCTTAAATTACTCTCGGTTTAGAATTTCCTTAGCTTTTTACTTTTAAATAGTTAATTAGAATTAGAAAAAGTTTAGAAAAGTATTTAGGGTTTAATTTCAGTGTGCTAGCTTATTTGTCGTGTTTACTTTATTTCCCGGTATCGTTTTTTCATAGTTAGGTTTAATTGTCCCTTTATTTGCTCACTATTAGGATTTTAGAAAACAAATCATCTTCGAACCAATTCAAGTCATTGTCCAAATAACAAATGAGGTCTCAAATTCATAAGTCTTTGAAACCATTTGACTCCTTTTTCTCTTGGATGCCGCGGCATAACACACACATGTACACAAACCTTAAGATTTTGCTAGATATTGGTAAATCTTGTACTTAGATTGTGTAATTAAGAAATGTACCTAAGTGGTTTAACAAGAAACAATGTGAGGCTAATTAGAAACTACAAAACCACCTAGTTAGGGCCGGTTTTGGTTAGATTAGGACTAGGAAAGTGTAACTAAATACCTTGCCTATAAATACCCATGTATATTTACCCTTTTACACTCTTGAAAACTCACACACACCTTAAACTCTCTCAAACAACCAAACACATATTTGTTTCTCTTATTCGGGTCATAAACCGCAAACAACCACCCTCACATTACCTTCGAACCAACAAGTAACACTAAGGCTCTTCATACAAGTTCACAAGGGACTACACGAGCTAAGGTTTAGTGTTTACAAAGCTTTGCAAGCTTAGGGCTTGGTATACGATCGTGTATACATTTGGGATTGGCATTCTACACGTCTAACACTCAAAAACAAAAACTTATCAGGACCCTTGTAAGTCACGCTAGACTTTACACATCATAAATCAAATGTTTTTCTTTTGTTAACTATACATTATGTTACGTTAATATGAAAAGGACACGCTAACATGAACCCATGTAGACATACGTACATATAAATACTTGTAGAAGACTTGTGTGGTGATGAATATGATAAAACATGTGAAAAATGACTTAAGAATGAGCTAATGTATCAAACGTATACACTTAGATACCAACGTGAACATCAACACAGACAATGACCCTTATACACGAATATTACATAAACTATACGTAAACTTTTCGTGTAAACACAATACATTGGCTTGGGAAGGAGTATACGAAACATATAAACGCATGCATGGAACAACCGCGACCTCTATACGTGATTTAAATAGGCTTGCGTTGGTGATTTAGAATAATACTGAGACCTAAGGGGCACTAGGGAGGTTTATGGGCCACATACAGTCTCATATAATCCAGCGGGCTCATGTTCTGGGCTACAACAGGTCCCAACAAGACTAAGGTTGAGGCCCGTTAGCTTAATCTATTAAGCTCATTTCAAGCTTATTGTTGGATAAGGATGGAATTATTAAACTGGGAATGATAAACAAATAAAACAAGCAAAGAAATAACCTAAATGGGCTCTATCTGGTGCACTAATGGCCATCTACAAAAACGAAATAGGCCTATAAATAAGCCAACCTGGTTGGTTGGGCCTACGGCTCTATTTTTAATCAACCTCTCCGGCTATTAAGAGATCTATGTGTTATTATACCCTTATACGTACCTTTAAAATGTTTATTTAAAAAACACAAGGACCCCTTAATGGGCTGGTATGCCCATGTACGTGGACCCACGAAAGTCCATTAAGCCACAAATAAGCTTTGGTAGCTTATTTAGTGAGACTTAAGCAAGCAGCTTATAGGAACTTACTTATTGACAAACTTTAGAAAAGCTCTTGGACCTTAGAGGTATATTGGTGAGTCCAAAAGCTTAAAAGGCCATATCGAACACTTAATGGACTCGAAAGCCTATAACGTGATTTACTAAGCTTCATTGAACTAATCATTTCCAGTGAAAACTGATTATTATGATCATTAAGTGCTTAATAAGATAACGAAAAATAAAGTTTGGATCATGTGTGAAACCCTAATGGGACCTTTAAAAACTTTTTGGGTTATTGATTGAGGGGCCAAACCGAAGCCCATAATACTCGGTATTAAGCATCACCCAAGCTTACTTTTCAGCTAAATAGTCTCACATAAGCTTATATAAGCCAAATGAGTACTTATGTACTCTTACAATCTTAATTGGACCATTACCTTGCTTAATGGACTCTTAACGAGCCCACTAAGCCCAATAATACCAAAATAAGCTCATCCGAGCTTATTTATAAGTTGGCCCAACTTATATGGCTTATTGCGAGTCGTTATTAAAAAATATAAATGCCACTAGTTAGAACTCTAATTGGGCTTAAAATGTGAATTTTACAAGTTAAGGGCACTAAAAAAGTGTAAATTTTAAACTTGTGTGGTTTAAACTGCCAAAACTATTTTATAAGTCCAGGGGCTGTTTTGTCCTTCTGATTCTTAAGCGGGCTGTTTTGAGGAATGTAGGATCCCGTAAAGTGTTGTAACTTGTGTTAAGATGAAGACCTCTAAAGGTGTTATAGATGTTGGGGAAAACTAAGGGTTAAATTGTAATATTATATTTTCATAAACATAAGGACTATTTTTGTAAATATAGAAAACCTAAGGGTATGTACAAACAAAAGCGATTTTTATAAACACTTAACGTATCGTACAAGTTAGTTTATTATCGGATATTACACAAATTGGAACACGACTTAATAAATATGTATATTTATTAATAATGTTTTTATATATACTTGAACGTGGGTAATCGTACACCTTCCCAAGAACCAACAAGTAAAGATAAATACAATAAACATGTGCACCACCACATAAGTGATAACAATATATATATACTAGCATTGATTGTAGTTTATGCATTAAAGTCGTTAGCCTAAACTTTGTAGTCTAAGACTGACCATATTTTTACTTAGGTACTTTGACAGTGTGATTCATTTGCCATGCTTGGATATATTTATCATTCACATAGGATTTCCTACTCAGGCGAGTTCATAGCCCCATGTTTTACAATTATTTAAATGATTTACATCTTTGGGGTGAGAACATGCTTTGTTTTACAAATCGGACGCAAGTGTACATTTTATACTATGATTACGTGTTTGCCTAAGTAGCGATAACCCACTGAGCCCTTTATCATGAACTGTCAATTGCTAGATTGCGAGCGCGAATGTTATAAATAGATCTATTTGGGATTGACGTCCCCGTTTGGGTGAGTAGCGCTCACTGTGCCGGTCTGCCGGACAACAAACGTATACCATGTCGGATTTGGGATGTTGCGGGTTAGAACATCATTCATGGGCAAATGTTGGCAATTTATTGCATTCATATACGTCGAGCTTCAGTGTCATGAGCTTAGGAAAACGTAATTACTTTTTATGATGTTTGCATATGTTGCTTAATCATACACTTTGAAATCTTGCGGGTACCTACAATTGCTTTACATAACCTATGAATCTCTACCAACTTATGTAGACGTTTTTTTAGCATGTTTTTCTCAGGACAATAAGGAACGAGGTTGTGAAGTACATTGGGGGTTACTCTTTGGAGAATTAATACTAAATATTTGGGGCATATTACATTTTGGGACATTTGTTATAAACCGAATCTTTACCTTTATTGTCGAATAATTTGAAGCCATGAGCTTATGTAACGAACAAGTATTTTGTTAATCCAATGTATCTTTTAAACGACATGTTTAGTGGTCGTTCTCATATCTTGTGCTATTGATCTATGAAGTAACGCCCTCGGATATTCAACATTCCGCTGCTACCCAGATTTGGGGGTGTTACAGATTGGTATCTAGAGCCAAGGTTATAGAGAACCAGGTCAAAAGTTTTTGTCTGGACTATTAAACCATTTTTCAAATTGCTTCACAAAGGATTTTAACAGGGACAACATGCATTACTTGTTTGCATCTAGCACATATATGCTTACATGATACACACTATTTTAGCATTAGTAGTTACTAAGTACTTACATGATTGATATACGCATATATAAATTATATTACGTATATTACTATAAGACTCTTATAAGTAAAACTTATAGACATAACATACAGATCTCTCTTATAATTAATACTTATATAAGTTATTTTTGCTTTTGCAGTAGTCATGTCTTCTGCATCATCTGCGGTTACCTACACTTCTGTCTACATCGATTTGGTGCCCCCCCCCCCCCGCCCCCCAAGGCAGGGTCTCCTGGGAAGCTGATGAAGAGATATCTGACGGAGGTTCTCCACGAGTCATCGTGTATGGATACGATGGACTCCCGATGCAGCCAGTAGCCCTACCATCACCGGACTACATACCAGGCCTAGAGGATCCACAGACACCGCCAGTACCACAGGATGAGGATGAGCGTGAGCCTATGTTCATATAACCATAGGATCTTGACTACGTGCCGGAGCCTATATACCCTAAGTATATACCATTGGAGGATGAGCATGTATTCCCGGATGAGGAAAAGCCATTACCTCCTATTGATTCACCTACTGCTGAGTCACCAGGGTATGTTGTTGAGTTGGACCCCGAGGAGGATCCAGAGGATGGTCCGATTGACTATCCTATGGACAAGGGAGATGATGGAGATGATGATGATGGCGATTCATCTGGGGATGACGCCGATGACGAGGATAAGGACGAGGAGGACGACAAGGAGGAGGAGGAGGAGGAGGAGGAGCACCTAGCTCCGGCCAACTTCATTGTTGTTGTACCTATTGTTGAGCCTGTTTCCCCACCTAAGAGAACAAAGCCTGTAATACCACCACCCTCCATCGACATTTCTACCACTAGAGCTAGGATCACTGTATGGCTTCAGGCTTCCATATCCCTTCCACCAGAGGCAGAGGTTGAGAGAACTTCTAGCCATGACTACTCCATAACCATCACCTCTATCATCACTATCACCACCTCTGCAGGAGAGCGCTTGCTAGGTGCCGACCCCACCTACACATTATCACCACACTGTGCCCATCACCATTACCACATCATTTAGTGTCCAACCCAAATCCAGACACTTAGGATAGCCTCCACTCAGGCCCTTATTGATGCAGTTACTACCGCATTACCATCACCTCTACTACCTCCACTACCACCATCTTTATACATACCACCACCTGTTGACCGTAGGGATGATCTTTCCAAGTCCGAGCTGCCACCTCGCAAGAGGTTGTGTTTGTCCACTCTAGGCTCCAGGTATAAGGTCGGGGAGAGTTCTAACGCTAGACCTATCAAAGGACGGGGGACAGATTATGGGTTTGTCAGCACCGTAGATGCTGAAGCGAGATGACAAGGGATTAGTGAGGCTGGGTATGGTATTATGGATACTTGGGTGGATCCGGCAGAGGCAGTTCCTGAGGTAGCACATATGACCATGGGAGAGGTCAATACTAGGGTTACAGAGCTTGCTGAGCTCCATGAGCGTGACACATAAGACTTGTATGCTCTACTAGAGGATGCTCATGATGGTAGGACTCGTATATCCCAGCGAGTCGCTATGGAATCATAGCGGGTTGACTTACTTATGGGGGATAGGATGACTCTCCAGGAGACCGTATGGATGGTGGAGGAGGAGGCTTATGCTTCCCGAGAGGCTTGGGCTCACTCGATAAGATTGAGTCAGGCGACCCATCAGGAGCTTTAGACCCACTGTGATCATGTGTATGCACACGAGACCCATATCCAGGTACATCCGACACAGCTACAGCTACAGGGTACTCTCATTCAGACACAGCTTGTAAATGAGAACCCCCGCTTTTAGATGCAGTGGGCTAAGATAGCAGCGCTTCGAGAGACTGATCGTAGGCGTTAGGAACAGATGGCAGAGACTCTTCGAGTGATGAGAGGCATGAGGCGAGAGATGAGTGACATGCAGGCTAAGTTGTTTGCACACCGAGAGCAACAGAGGAGAGCTAGACAGCCAGGACCAGATGCTAGGATTCCAGATCATCAGGATGCTTCTGGGATGCTGACATCACATCTAGTAGTTTATGTTATTTTTCTTGCTAGGTCGTTGTACAGCATGTTAAGTATTAGGGGTTTTTCCCCGCTAGCATGGCCTTAGATCTTTTGTATTATATTTGTGTAACGAAAAACTATTTCATGTAAAATTTTCCAAGTTATAAATGAAATAGATGTGTTATGTTGTACTATATACCTCTCTTGTGTTGATATCACATCTGTAAATTATTGTATATCTTGTTATGATTGTGACCTCACGTTTTGTCTCTTATGATTTAGACGAATCATGGCACCTGCGACAAGACGAGGACCGAATACCACTCCTAACAACACCAACCCAAACAACATTACCCCGGAATTCGTTTAAGCTATGACTGATCAAGCTCTTCTGCGAAACTCCACTAATGGAGATGGAAGCCACAGTTCACACGGGACACCGACAGGAACGTGCAGACTATGCGCCCTTGCTTCTACGCTGACTTCATGAAGTGTCAACCTTTGAACTTTAAAGGAAATGAAGGCGTTGTCGGTTTAACCCGGTGGATTGAAAAGATGGAATCAGTCTTCAATATCAGTGGTTGTGCTATTGAAAATCAGGTTAAGTTTGCCACCTGCACTCTGTTAGGGGCTGCTTTGACTTGGTGGAAAGATCCTTAGGTCCTGATGCATACTTAATGACTTGGGAAGTACTCAAGAAGAAAATTACGAAAAAGTATTGTCCGCAGGGTGAAATCAAGAAACTAGAAATTGAGTTGTGGAACCTAAAGGTCAAGGGGGATGATGTTCCAACATACACTGAACGTTTCCAAGAGCTAACCCTGATATGTACCAAGTTTGTTGCTAATGAAACTGAGAAGATTGATAAGTACATCAGTGGACTCCCCGATAACATTTATGGAAGTATCAAGTCTTCTAGACCTAAGACGTTAGATGAGACTATTGAGTTGGCCAACGACAATATGGATCAGAAACTCCGCACCTATACAGAAAGGCAGACTAACAACAAAAGGAAGGCTGATGATTCATCCAGAAACAACCATGGTCACCAACAACAACCCTTCAAGAGGCAAAATGTCGCCAAGGTCTATAATATGGGGACATGTAAAAGGAAGCCGTATGGGGGATCTTTGCCCAAGTGCACCAAGTGGCTTTTTTACCACAATGGCCTGTGTACTCAGAAGTGCCACAAGTGCAACAAGGTAGGGTACTTTGCCCACGATTGCAGGAGTTCTGGTAACACAAATGTTGCTAGTACTTAGAAGGGCAATGGGATAAATCCCAAAGGGAATGGTTGTTTTGAATGTGGAGCTCCAGGACATTTCAAGAAGGATTGTCCCAAGTTGAAGAATAAGGATGGGGGCAATGGGAGTGCATAAGGTTGGGTGTATGCAGTTGGGAATGCACAGAAGAAAGGGAATGCATCGAGGGACCCGGACTCCAATGTCGTCACAGGTACGTTCCTCATAAACAACCACTATGCATCTACCTTATTCGACATTGGTGCCGATAGAAGCTTTATATCTACTGCATTTAGTTCCCTGATTAACATCTCCCCAACTCTATTAGAAAAAAGTTATGATGTCGAACTAGCAGATGGGAAAATAGTCGGGATAGACACCATTATGCAGGGTTGCACTTTAAATTTCTTAAACCACCCGTTCAACATAGACCTAATGCCCGTAGAACTGGGTAGTTTCAACGTTATTATCGGCATGGATTGGTTAAGAAGGTGTCACGCCGTAATCGTGTGTGATGAGAAACTTGTTCGAGTTCCCTATAGGAATGAAACCTTGACCTTTCGTGGTAATGAGAGTAGTGACGGGAGAGAATCTCGGTTAACCATTATCTCATGTTCAAAGGCTCAAGAGTACATGGCAAAAGGATGTCAGATCTTTTTGGCACATATATCGCCAAGAAAGAGGAGGACAAGTCGGAGGAAAGCAATCTTAAGAACGTACGAATCGTTCGGAGTTTTTCCTGAGGTGTTGCCACGAGGACTTGACTGGGTCTTCCTCATGCAGGACTAGTGAAATTCAAGATCGATTAATTCTTCTTTTTTTTTTTTTTTTTTTTTTTTTTTCTTTTTTTTTTTCTTTTTTTTTTCTTTTTTTTTTTATTTTTTTTTTTCTTTTTTTTTCTTTTTTTTTCTTTCTTTCATTTTATTTTTTTTTTTTTTTTTTTTTTTTTAATTTCTATTTTTTTTTTTTTTTTTTTTTTTTTTTTTTATCTTTTTTTTGTTTTTTTTTTTTTTCTTTTTTTTCTTTCTTTTTCTTTTTTTTTTTTTTCTTTTCTTTTTTTTTTTTACCAGGATCCGTGCCGTAGCTCGAGCACCGTATCGATTGCTCAATCCGAAATGGAAGATGTCGGAACAATGCAGGCGATTCCGACAAAGGCTTAATAAGACCTAGTTCATCACCTTGGGGGCACCGGTCTTGGTAGTCAAAATGAGGATGGCATCAGATTGTGCATTGACTACCGGGAGTTAAATAGTTGACAGTGAAGAATCGTTTATCCACTCCAGAGGGAGCGACGATTTATTTGATCAACTCCAAGGATCAGTATTTTATTCAAAGATAGACTTGAGATTGGGTTATCACCAGCTTAGAGTACGAGAGCAGGACATTCCAAAGACGGCATTCCAAACTCGGTATGGACATTATGAGTTTCAGGTTATGCCATTCGGACTGACAATTGCACCTGCGGTATTCTTGGACTCGTGAACCGGGTGTGCAAGCCTTACTTGGATAAGTTCATAATTGTCTTCATTGATGACATACTTATTTATTCAAAGGACGAGAAGGAGCACGAAGAACATCTCAAGGCAATTTTAGAATTGCTTAAAAAGGAAAAGTTGTATGCCAAGTTTTCAAAATGTGAATTTTGGATCCCGAAGGTACAATTTCTCGGTCACGTCATTGATAGCAGAGGCATACATGTGGATCCAGCCAAGATTAGAATCTATCAATAGATTGGCATCTCCTAAGATACACATGATCCTACCAAATTCTTTAGGTCTTGCTAGGGTACTATCGAATGGTTCATCGAGTGGATTTTCGAAGATTGCTAATTCAATGATGATGCTTACTCAGAAAGAATCAGTTTGACTGGGGTGGAAAAGATTAGAAATGTTTTTAAGTTAATAAAACAGAAGTTGTGCAGTGCAGCTAATTTTGGCTTTACCTGAAGGGAAGCAAAGACTTTGTGGTCTACTATGATTGCATCACAAAAGGGTTTAGGCTGCTGTATTTGAAGCAGGGAGAGAAGGTGATTGGCTATGCTTCTCGACGACTAAAAGTTCACAGAGAAGAACTACACCACTCTTGACACCTTGACAGGTGGGATAAACTTTAGATCGAGTGCGGTGTTTCGCTTTTAAAAACAGATTTGGAGACCATAATACTATAATGGAACCAATGCCACCAGATATTTTTACCGACCCATAAAGCTTGTAACCATCCACCAATCAATAGAGAGCTTAACATGAGGGGCAACGCTTTCTGTTGGCTTAATTGTTGAGTATCTTGATTGTGAAACATTCGTTATCACCCAAACCCCCCCTCCCCCCCCCCCCCCCATTCCCACCCCCCGGGAAAGGCAATCTGTACAGAGTGGCAGATGCACTGAGCCATAAGGACCGGATTGAGCCATTACAGGTTTGAGCCTTAGTTATGACTATTGGCTCAGATCGAAGCCCAGAAACCCGAAAAATCATTGGTGTATGAATGTAAGGGCGGTATGATCAGAAGGATATACCCAAGGTAAAAGTTGGAACACGTGCAGACGGAAACTTTTTGTTTACGCAGGCAGGAGTTTGGTTACCTTGTATATGGAGATTTAAGATCCGTGATATGTACGATCACAAGTCAAAATTACATCTATCCATTCCGGTTCTGAAATGATGTACCGCAAAGAACATAGTATGAATCTATATTGGTTGGACCCAATATGAAAGCATCATCGCACAACTATGTTAGCAATGCGTTGACAGTAGTGCAAAGGTCAAAATCGAACATTAAAGGCCATTGGGATTGTTAGTACAACTAGAAATACCCGAGTGGAAGTGGGATAATATCACGATGGATTTTATCACCAAGCTTCCTAAGTTGTCACAACGTTTTGACACCATCTGGGTGATCGTGGATCGACTTACAAAATCTGCTCACTTCTTGCCAATAAAGGAAAATGATCCGTTAGACAAGTTGGCAAGGTTGTACCTGAACAGGATAGTAGCAAGACACGAAATACCTGTTTCAATCATCTGTGATCATGATGAGAGATTCACATAAAACTTCTAGAGATCATTTTAGAAATCTTTGGGTACAGAAATAAGTATGAGCATTGCGTATCATCCAGAAACCGATGGCCAGAGCGAGATAACTATCCAAACTCTCGAGGACATGCTATGTACTTGTGTGATCGATTTTGGCAAAGTATGGGTTAAGCATTTTCCATTAGCCAAGTTTTCATACAACAACAGTTATCACGCTAGCATAAAGGCCGCACCTTACGAGGCACTTTATGGCTGAAAATGTCGATCCCCTGTGTGCTGGGCCGAAGTTTGAGAAGCTCAACTGAGTAGTTCAGAATTGATCCAAGAAACAACGGAAAAGATCATCTTGATCGCAGAGAATTCAAGCTGCTCAGGATCGACAAAAGAGCTACGCTGATTTGAAGTGAAAGCCAATTGAGTTCGAAGTTGGGGATAGGGTTATGCTCAAGGTCTCACCTTGGAAAGGGGTTGTACGATTCGGTAAGCGGGGCAAGTTAAACCCGAGATATGTCGGACCTTTCAAAGTGTTAGCCAAAGATGGTGAAATGCTACAGGCTGGAACTTCCTCAAGAGTTGTGCAGGAGTTCACCATACTTTCCTTGTGTCTTTTCTGAAGAATATGTTACGCTGACGAAACCATTTGTCACGCCCGTTAGAGGAATTCACGTTGACGTTAAGCTCCAGTTTGTGGAAAGAGCCCGTTGAAAATCATGAACGGGAGATCAAACGATTTAAAGCGATAGATCTCGGATTACATTGGTTAGGTTCGGTTGGAACTTTAAGAGAGGTCCTGAGTTCACCTGGGAACGTGAAGATTCGTTCAAACAAAAATACCCACAGCTTTTCACAAACCGGGCTTCGTCATTCACTACAAGGTCTTAAGCTTTGAGGACAAAGCTCTTTTAACGGGTGGAGACTGTAACATTTCAGATTTTCAGGTCATTTTACGACTCCTATTATTCTTCACTATTTATTTTAGTCCAGTACACGTTTACTTTTAATTTAACTTTTAAGCTAAATCGCGTAGACTAGAAATAATCATTCAACGTAAACGGTCACCAAATAAATTAAGGTTTACGTCAAGCAAATGTTATGTAATTATTAGGAAGATAATTATTAACTTTGCGCGTTTTATTTTTATTGGTCACGTAAAAGGCTTACGTTTCGCAATAAAATACGTTTAGACACACCCCGGAAATGCCTAGACTTACCTAGACTCAACCCAATAACCACTTTTAACCCGTAAACGCAAAAATGATTTGGTTTTCGTGTTATTAAGCCATGAAGGCCGATTGTGGCTAGATTAAAACACAATACTCATGTGTAAACAACTAGGTCTAGCAAATCTTGTACAATTATCTCCTAATTAAAGATTGTACTTGTATATCTTGCATGAGATTTCAAATCCCTTTTTCCCTCCTAATACTACACGACTAAGCGTCCTAAACAACTAGAAATCTTCTATTATCCATGCTAAGTACAAGTACTACATCTAACTAATTAATGTAGTGTACTTAGGGTTTATAAACTTGTGATTAAGAAGCTATTGACCAAAGGATAAAGACCACATTGGATCTCTTTTGTGTCTTGGATACCCGCGGCCAACACACACCCTACACAAACTCAAGATTATCAAAATCCTAAGCAATCTTGTACAATGATCTTGCATTTATGGGATGTACTTAGGAGGTATTAACAAAACCATGAGTGCTTAACTAGAAACCATGAAACCACCCTATTAGGGCACGGTTTGGTTTGGATTAGGGACTAGAAAAGCTATCTAATCTTAAGCCTATATAAACCCACTCATACTTGACACTTAACACTTCTTACAACTCTTAAACACACAAACTCTCTCCAAGCAAAACCATCTCATTCCCTTCTCTTGTTTCGGGTCATAAGCCGCGAACAAACACCTTCATAATCTCACCATCACTCTTGAACAAGTAACTTAGGTTATCTTAGTGTGATCAAGGAAGCTAGGGTTTGATTCGTGTAAGGTTTTGAAAGTAAAGAAGCCACGGGTTTAAGCTAGGAAGTGGGTTATATATTCGGGTTAGATCACAACTCTCACGACACCAAACAAGACGCTAGGACTCCTTGTAAGTCGAGTCTAACTCATACGTATTCATATTCTTACTTGCTATTTTCTTGTTAGTCGA
>BQNB010027002.1:55630-58031 GCA_026074375.1 Tanacetum coccineum
CAAATTTATAAGTGACAATGTAAAGTTTAATAGAGAGACACGAAGTAGTTCATAAGAAGAAGACGGTGACATCTTTTATAATTTGACAGCGAAATAGTTTTTAAAACGACAACGAATTAATTCATGAGGTGACAATGAAACGGTTTGTAAAATGACTACAAAGTAGTTTATAATAGGGTAGCAAAAGAGTTTATAAATAAATGCAAAATAGGTTATAAGATGGAAACAAATTAGTTCATGAAATTATAGACAGATAATTATAAGTAAAGTAGATAATAATAAGGAAAATTGGACAAAACGGTTTTATAAAATGATAGCAAAATAGTTTAAAAGGTGTTAGCGAAATGGTTTATAAAATAGTGGCAAAAGAGTTTATGAACGACGACAAAATAGGTTAAAAGATAAAGACAATTTAGTTTGAAAAGTGATTGTGAAAGTAGTTATGAGATGGCACTAGAACAGTTTATAAAACAACGGTGAAACAGTTTATGTTAATGAAGTAGTTTATAAGATTCCCACAAAAATGGTTTATAGGATGACAGGAAAACGGTTTATATAAAATACTAGAAGCATAATGGTTTATAAGATACTAGCAAAATGGTTTCGAAGACGTTAGTGGAACGTCTTATATTAATGATAGCAAAATAGTTTATAGGGTGACGACGTAACAGTTTATAAGATGGTAACAAAATGCTTTTATAGAATGGTAGTAAAATGGTTAATACGCTGTCAGCAAAATGGTTCGCAGACTGATGGTAAAGTAGTTTATAAAATGTCTATAAAATAGTTTATGAGGTGACGCTAGAATGGTTTATAAATGATAGTGAAATGGTTTATAAGGTGTTGAAATAAACAAGAAGCTATCAGCTAAACGGTTTGTAAGCTGGCGGTAAAATAGTTTATAACGCGACAACTACTATGTTTATAAGACGACACTAAAATAGTTCATAGGATAACATACAATTAGTTTTATAACGACACTAAAATAGTTCATAGGATAACGTCCAATTAGTCTATAACAGTAAAGCGGTTTATAAAATAATAGTGAAATGGGTTGTAAGACGGTAATATATTTGAGGAGTATCTTACATAAATTATTTGAGAATTGAAGTGTAACTAACGAAATCGCCATGACACAAAATGAAATTTATAGAAAAGTACTAATGCGAATATAGTCTAAGAAGACTTTGACTTAGGTCACTAGGTAAGGCGGGAAGATCTCTTCTTAAGCATTGGTCTTGTCTTTGACAACACTAGAGTTCTCGCGAGCTTTTTCTTTCCCAATTTGGTTCACTTGGTTTTGATTTCTCAACTTCTGGCATTCATTCCTAAAATGTCATAGCCTTCCACATTCATAGCAAGTGATGGTAGCCTTCGAATTTGCCACATGGGCTCTTTGGTTCATTGTAGCAACGGGCGCCTTACAATCCCTAGTCATGTGGCCAACCCTCTTACATTTACTACATTTCATAGTATACGGCCCAACATGATGCAACTTACACTTGTTGCAGTAAGGTAAATTCCCAACATAAGCCTTCTTTCCATTGGCTCCAATAGTGTAATCCCTTGCCACATCCGGTTTCTTGAAGGGTGGTTGTTGTGGCACTCGGTTATCCTTTGGTTGGTTCTTAAACTTCCTCTTATTGTTAGCGTTCTTTTCTATCGGGGTTTCTTGTCGTATGACCTGATTCACCGGATCGTGAGTCATGCGGATTTTTGTCTCGTAGATAGCAATAGCTTCAATAGCATCAGTAACTCGCTGGGCCACAACCTGGTCAATCTCTGCAGAACTCATTCCTTGTCTTGTTGCCGTCATTCTCTTTAAATCAAAATAAATAAATGAAAAATAAAATAAGTCATGTTCCTAAAGTCGCGTTTCCAAAAGTGGAATGCTACGAGGTGACTGGTTAAAGCCATGTTCAACTTAATCGACATGTTTTTAGATGACAGTATGAGACGACGTAGGAGAAACAAAAGTATGGGACGGGTGCTCAACTCGCATTCGGGTTCGGACAGTAAGATAACGTAGGCTCGGAAGACCGTGACAAGTTTCGATGTTATGTAAAATAGTATATTGTAAATTTATGAAGAAGTTTTAATGACTATTGTATCACTCATGATGTCTTGAGAAACGTTTAGAGACCATTGTGCAACTCACAATGTCCTAGGGGAAAGATCTATTATTTATATAAATAACTTTTATATAAAACCAACGAGAAAATCTACGTAAGGCAAAATAAACGTAATATAATTATGGAAATGTATTATACTTAATACTTGTAGGATCCCGATTAACACTTCATAACATATATATCACACAAATCGAACAAGAAAAAAGAAAGAGAGTGAGTTGTTTAGAGAGAGAAAGAGGAGAGAGAAAATGAGAGAGAAATGAGAAAAG
>BQNB010027003.1:0-22676 GCA_026074375.1 Tanacetum coccineum
TTAAAGTTAATGCGAAAGTTAATGTGAAGAAGAAGCGGGGTTATAGCTTCTTAATGTTAATAGTGGTCAGGAGATCAGATAACAGAGAATATGAATTTAGGTATGCGGATCTACCAAGACTCAGCTTGAATGACGTTGAAGATATATACTTGCTAAAGGTCTAAGATAAGCTATACCACCTCAAGTTGGATTTTGAGATTGACTTCATCAATGCACTGCTATTATTCATCAGAAGAGTTGTCATCCAAAATTGAATTGAAGACCTTTAGCTTAGAGTAGAAATCTATCAACGCACCCTTAACCTCACCAAACCCAAGTTCTATTTCATAAGAATTGATCAGAAGATACCTTACACTACTTCAGGAACAGAGAAGGGAGTTGTCTATGTCAACCAGCACAGCATGAAATCCCTTATAAAGCTTAATGAAGTGAATAAGTTCTGTGACTATACTCTGTTAAAGGTTTAAGAAGATCTATTGAAAATGGTGAATAAGAACGTACTGGGTCGTGGAAACAAAAGGTTGGATGCCAGAGACTAGAGCAAAAACGACATCAAGAGATCAAACAAGATGCTGGAAAAGATTGACAAGACTTTAAAGAGCAGAGAGCAACTTAGAAGGATTGAAGATTACGTTAGAGGAAGACCAAAGACATTCGACCCATGCTTATTTGTAAGACCGTAGTAACCACCCCTTAGGGGGGATTGTTATAAACAAGAAAAGTGTCGGTTACACGGTCATAGTTTACGTTTAGTCAATGTCAAGTTATGTAATATGTAAGAACATGTAATGTCCCACATCCCTCTATAGGGTAAACTCGAACCTTCCTTACATGCCTATATAAAGAGGCTTAAGGGAAGGGATTTGGGTTGATGACTCCTTATTCTCTAATCTAATCCCCCTTTCTTTCTCTCTTTCTCTTTTTGTCTCTAGGAATTCATCCACCTTTCTCTTCCTCTCTTATCCTCTCCTTTGCCTACTCTCTCTCTCTCACGCATCTATATCTCTCTATATAATATATATAGATATTATATGTTTATGAGTTTTCTACAAGTTCTTCTGAAGCAGAATAAAGAAGTATGTCTTTTGCTACTTGTGAGGTTGTTTGGTTAGGAAACTTTCTACATAATCTTGGTCTGAAAAATCTATATCTTCTTGAGTTACGTTGTGATAATTCTTTAGCAATTTAAATTGATGCTATTCCTCTATTTCATGAACGGACTGAACATATGTTCATTTTGTTAGAGAAAAGGTTATGGCTGGTGTAATTAAAACTGTAAAAGTAGATACTAACCTTTAAACAACAGATATTTTTACCAAGTGTCTTGGTGTTGTCCAACATAGTTTATTTTGCAGGAATCTTGGACTGCATGATTTGTTTACAGGAGTGATGGTAGGAAAAAACAAAGGAAGGATTCAATCCAAAGCTCAGGTGAAGAAAGTAACGGCAGTTAAGACTGAGGGAGGATATTAATTTGGTAGTCTTAATGTCATCCTAACTACAGGGACTAGATTTGCTAATAGCTCAAAGATGTTTAAGCTGAAAGAAGAGTTTATTGCTAGTTATATCAATCTTCAAAGACAAAGGACCTATATATAACCTTCTGATATGTAAGCTAAAGTTATCATTTCATTCAGTCAATAATAACCCGATCACTTTTTATAGTTTTCTCTCTTAGTTGTTTCATTGTTCTTGTATTTTTGATATCATCCTAAGTGCTTTCGGTCTGAATTGTAGCTTTATTGATCTCTTTATTCAATCTTACATTAGTCTATGTGTGAGTAATTGTAGTGAGGTTGATAAGATCCACCTAGTGGGTATTATCATAGTCTTTTATATTCGTTTGGTGAGCACACCTAGTGGGGATTATCATAGGCTTTTGTATTCGTTTGGTGAGCACACATTTGTGGACTCATCTTCTTGTTCTTTAAGTAATAAAAGAGTGCACATTGGGAGGTTGGTTGAGTGCAGATTGGTTGTTCTTGGTGTGAATTTGATATTGATTACATTGTTAACTGTCTTTTAGATGCAAATAACTAATTACAACGTATGCATCACAAATCAACACTACTTATAGAGATCTATAGTGACATCTCAAACATTCTACCACTAATAATTAGGTGATTTATTGGCACAAGATGAAAACATAGTATTAAAAAATGTATTTAGTAACACATAAGAATATGCCATCAAATTGTTGGAAATTTAGTTCAATTGTGGGTTCAGTTCATATCGGGGAATGGGACTTGAGGTACGAAGTGTACTCCCATAGGTCACTAAACACCCTGACTTTGATAGTGGTAAAAGGGAATTCAAGTCGCTGATGAAGTTCAGTGAGTTCGCTCTTCAGTGAGTGTAACTCTGGACTGAATGATATTCATCAGTGTTATGGCTTTAGCTTTGTACTCCCTAAGTAGTAAGCTGAAGGACACCATTATGGAGTAATCTATCAGAGGATGTATCCTCAGTGGGTTATCTCACCAGTGAGTCTTATTAGTATGAACGCTTTTGCTTATGTGATCTTCAGTGAGCTAGCTAAGTGTTCAGGACACTGAAGGATTGACCTCGCTAGAATAAATTCAACTAACTTGTAACAACTTTGACCTATTCAAGTGGCAGGTTTGACTGCATTAAATGACCATGTTTAAATTAGTCACGTAACCATTAATTCCTACAATTATGGAGGTTAATTATGAAAGAGATTAATGGGTGCATTAATCTCTCATAATTCCATTGACTAGGTTTTGAGTATATCCCCTATAAATAAGAGACTACAACTGCATGGAAAAACATACATAAAACATAAAGCACGTACATTCGAAGGGTTCTTGATTTGTGCCTAAAACAAGAACAAGCACTTGGTTTTATCCCAATGAGGTATTCATGTAACCCAGGCATTAGGTTGAATAATCTTCTTTGGAAAGTGATAACACGACTTCAAGTGATATCTGGTAACCTTAATTGGTAATTAGCTAGGCATTGATTATCTTCGCCCTGTTCTGGGCCAACCACAACCAACAATCAAAGAAGATTATTTTGTGATAATCAATGGTTGTGGCTGCTGTGAAACACATGGCTTTAAACTTTTCCAAACTTGATAAGTTTAAAGGGGTAGACTTTAGGAGATGGCAGAAGAAAATGCACTTCTTGATTTCCAGTATGAATGTGGTGTATGTGCTCACTAGTCCTATACTTGAAGATGGTGAGAATGCTACCATGGATCAAATCAGGAGGAGGAATAAGTGGGAAAATGATGACTATGTTTGCAAAGGTTTAATCCTCAATGGTATGCCTGATCCTTTATTTGATATTTACCAAAATTTTAAATCTTCCAAAGAACTATGGGATTCCTTTAAGGCCAAGTATATGGCTAAGGATGCATCCAGTAAAAAGTTCCTTATTAGTAATTTCACAAATTACAAAATGACTAATTCAAGACCAGTTATGGAACAATACAATGAACTTCTTGGTATACTTGGAAGGTTTACACAACACAAAATAAACATGGATGAGGTCATTCAGGTATCCTATATCATTAACAAACTTCCTCCTTAGAAAAAATTCAAACATACCTTGAAACGTAATAAGGAGGAGTTAACTCTTGTTGAGTTGGGCAGTCATCTACGCATTGAGGAGTCCCTAAGGGCGCAGGATAGTGATAAGCCAAAGAGAAACAATGTTGCTGGTCCTTTAGTTGTCAATATGTTAGAGAATAACAACTCCTTCAGGTACAATGACAACAAGGGTAAACGTAAGCATCATGACACCAAAGCTGATCCTAATAAGAAGTCTAAAGTGACTTGTTGGAAGTGTGGGAAACCTAGACACTTAAAAAATGATTGCAAAGGTGGAAAAATTGGTAACAAAGCCAATGGTTCAGGCATAAATGGTTCAATGAATGGTTCTTCCAACTTACTGAAAGGTCAGAATATGTTTAATAAATATGTTTAGGTTTATTATGTTACATATGTATTTGAATTATATTTTGTGCAGGACGATGATGTTGCGTGGTGGGTTGACTTAGAAGCAACAATGCATGTGTGTAAAGATAGATGTTGGTTAAAGACCTATGAGTCACTGAATGATGGATCTATTCTTCACATGAGAAATGAGTCAACAGCCTTGGTGTATGGACATGGTTGTGTATATCTTAGATTTAGTTCTGGAAAGATTGTTTCCTTGTTTAATGTTTTGCATGTTCCTAATATTAGGAAGATTTTGGTTTCAAGTAGTATTTTGAATAATTGTGGTTAGAAACTAGTGATTGAATCAAATAAATTTGTTTTATCCAGACATGGTTTGTTTATTGGTTTTGCTTATTTGAGTAATCAAATGTTACGGCTTAATATTTATAATGATAATATTGCTTCAGCCTTTATGTCTTCTTCTAAACAGAATAATTCAATCCTATGGCATGCCAGACTAGGCCAAGTCCACTTTAAAGGGATGCAAGATATGTCTAAGGATGGGTTAATCCATCTTTTAACATGGATACTGAAAAGTATAAAACTTGCATGCTGACCAAAATTACTAAGAAACCATTTCAAAATGTAAGATGTGAAACTGAAGTTTTGGAGCTGATCCATAATGATTTAGGTGATTTGCATGCTACTCCCTTATTAAGGAATAAGAAATACTTTGTGACATTTATTAATGATGCTTAAAGGTTTTGCTATGTTTATTTATTACATTCAAAGGATGAAGCATTAGATAAATTCAAAGTATTCAAAACTAAATTTGAATTACAACAAGGGTCCATGATCAAAAGATTCAGGACTGATAGAGGAGGTGAGTACATGGATACTCTGTATTTTCAGTCTATTGGTATCATCCATGAAACGATTGTTCCTTATACTTCATAACAAAATAGTATACCTGAAAGAAAAAATAGAGTACTGAAAGAAATGGTTAATTCCATGTTGTCATACCCATGACTGAGTCTAGGGCTCTAGGGTGAATCTTTGTTAACAGCTTTCTATTTATTAAATAGGGTTCCTAACAAAAGGAACAGGATTACCCCTTATAAACTCTAGACTAAAAGGAAACCAAACCTAAACTACCTCAGGGTTTGGGGTTGTAGGGCAGTTGTCAGACTCCCTAATCCAAAGCTAAAAACTTTAGGTGAAAGAGGCATTTAGTGCATCTTTGTTGGATATGCTGAGCATTCCAAGGCTTTTGGGTTCTATGTTATTGAACCTAATGAATCAATATTAATTAACTCAATAATTGAATTAAGGGATGCCATCTTTGATGAGAATAGATTCTCATTAGTCCCTAGACCAAGTCAGAGGTCCCTGATGAATAGAACTGAAGACATTGGTGCTTTGGTAGTCCCTGAAGAGGTCACTAAAGAGTTGTGGTTCAACAACCTGAACCCGAGCTTAGAAAAAGCAAAAGGAATAGGACTCCAAAGAACTTTGGACCTGAATTTCAATTATACTTAATTGAAGGAACAAGGGATGAGGCCTCTGACCAATACTCTTATTGCTTTAATGTTGAGGATGACCCCAAAACATTTGATGAAGCAATGAAGTCTCAAGATATTGAATTTTGGAAAGAAACAATTAATGATGAGATAGATTCCATTTTGGGCAACAACACTTAGGTGTTGGCTGACCTACCTCCAGGTTGCAAACCCGATGTTTGTAAAAAATCCCTCTTTAATTAATATATATATATATATTTATATATATATTATATATATATATATTATTTATATATCTTACTATATATATATATATATATATATATATATATATATATATATATATATATATATATATATATATATAAAATACATATACATAAGCAAAGTATCATACAAATTATTCTTAGGAAAGAATAATGAGTAATCAACACGGGTATCGTTCTCCTCGGTGAGAGGTGAATGGAAATTCACGTTTATGTCGTAACTCGAGCTTGATTGTTATTTAAGTTTTGGTTTTGGTTTCTAAATCTAAAAACGCAAAGGGAAAGCACATAAAAGGCATGCTAAAATAGAATTAAAGACAATTTAAAATTTTTAAGACATTTAAAATCAATTAAAGCAAACTAAAACTAATTAATTAACCAAATAAGACAAATTTTAACTCTAAAAACTCAAATTGCAAATTTCTTAAGCTAAATGACTTA
Organism: Tanacetum coccineum; assembly: GCA_026074375.1. Taxonomy (NCBI): domain Eukaryota; kingdom Viridiplantae; phylum Streptophyta; class Magnoliopsida; order Asterales; family Asteraceae; genus Tanacetum; species Tanacetum coccineum. The sequence goes on from BQNB010027003.1 coordinate 6,133, forward strand.
AAATAATTTTTTAAAAGGCATAAAATATTTTTTTTGACTTTTTAATCTAATTAGAACTATTTTTTAAAACTAAATAATACTAAAAATGAAATTAGATTTATAAAACTTAATCCTAAAAATTTAAGAAAATTCCTAAAAATACTTTAAGCTAAAAGGGAGGTTTTCAAAGAAAAATTACTCAAAAAGCTAAAACGGATAAGCTTGGAAAAATTAAATAAACTGAATAAGCTAAACTTTAAAAGAGTATAACAATTAAATGATGTAGAGTAATACACGAAAAAGTCCCAAGGGAAGTGGTAAGGTGTGTGTGTTGTGAAGGATAGGTCACATTAAACTAAATAATACTAAAAATGAAATTAGAATTATAAAACTTAATCCTAAAAATTTAAGAAAATTCCTAAAAATACTTTAAGCTAAAAAGGAGGTTTTCAAAGAAAAATTACTCAAAAAGCTAAAACGGATAAGCTTGGAAAAATCAAATAAACTGAATAAGCTAAACTTTAAAAGAGTATATCAATTAAATGATGTAGAGTAATACACGAAAAAGTCCCAAGGGCAGTGGTAAGGTGTGTGTGTTGTGAAGGAGATGTCACAGGTTTGAGTCCTGTAACCTTCCTTTTTGTAAAAAATTTTGTTTTTCGTTTTCTTTTTGAAAAAGCTAAACTTTAGAGAAAAAATAAGCAACTTTAATAAAGGAACTTAATACTAGAACTAATTAATAAGCAAGAAATAAGCACAAGTAAAAGTGCCAGATAGCTATTTTAAGCTATGATGATTTGGCTAAACTGTTTTAACCTTTTTAGACTAAATAAGCTAAAGCCAAAACTAAATAAGCTAAAACAGATACGTAGCTATACCTAATAAGCAATAAGGAATAAAAATAAGCAAACAAAATAGCTAAAAACTTACTAAAAGGCTTGAAGACAGAACCACTTAAAACAGCCAAACAGGATTTACTACTACTATTAAAGCTAACCTTATGAACTAATAAGCAAAAGAAATAAGCTAAAAAATGAAAACAAATTGAGAATGAAAACCAAAGAGAACTAAAAATCTAGAAATAAGAAATTTGGACAAGATAGTAAACTAGAAAAGACTTGATTAAATTGATAGTTTACTAACTGTTTTTGGATTTTTAAGAGACTCTTTTAAACTTAAAACTAAGGCTTAATAAACAAACTATTAAGCTAATAGCCTAAACAGATTAAGAACACATATTAATAAGCTAAATGAAGCAAAAATTTACCTAGTCTAAGCAAGGAATTTATCCTAACATGATCTGCAAATAAGGACATTTAAAGACAACTAACAGTTTTAACTAGGCTAAAGCTTAAAATGTTCAAAATCCTATTCCAAATACTATAAACTTAAAACAGATTAATCAAGATGCAAATGACACAAAGTTTAAGCATTCAAACCACAACTCATATAGCTTTTTGAAATACTTAAAAAAACAGTTTATAAAACCTATAAAACTAACAAATTTGATATTTTATAAAACAAACTACCAAACTTGACTAAACTAGTTTAAAACTTATGAAAACTACTTATCAGACTTAATTAGAGCTTAATAAGACTGCTTAGAAACCCAAAAGCTACCCAAGCAGTCTTTTAACTATGTTAAGACTGCTTGTGCCAAACACCCCTTTAAAACCTTAAAAAACCAATTTTAAGCCAAAACAGATCTGAATAAGCTGTTTATTAATTATGCTAATAGATAAACGTTAATCAATAAGATCTAGGATATCGGATTCCCATAAATAAGTGTGCTAAGGATTGAAGATCGAGTAAACAATGGACAAAACCATGAGCACGGGAGTCTTTAAAATCTGGGGCAATCCTGGACATAAAACACAAACCGCGAAACACAAGAAAGGAATAGGCGAGCCTCCTCTCGTCACACTTATTAATAAATATTATACTAATATACTACTACTAGGGATAAGCATGGGTTGCCACCCACGAAGAGCTTGTTTTTATGCGAGTCTCTAGCTTGACTCTCCCTATATGATCATGATATTAAGGTCGAAACATGTGGAAGAGAAAATCTCCATCGGACTTTCATATGCCACCGGCTCTAAGGAATAGAAACTATAAGCGGAGATGTCGGGGTCAAAAATGATATCCTCACTCCCGGAGGAGAGAAGAAAAGGAGATTCTACCGGATAGGTGAAATAAGGAAGAAAAACTCGGATAACATATGTGAGGGAAAGATAATGGCGATCCTCAAAGGGTAATCTCACATATACTGGAGAAAAAACTGTCTCATGAATGCCAGGGTCGAAAACTTTGTCCTCGGTCATTAAATCATCAATTGTAGCATCGTACAAAATCTTCTTCCATTCATTCTCTTTAGATTCCAAATCAAATAAATCATCATTCTCTTCAAGAGGCGGTTTATCGGTGAACCCTTCGAGAATGGAAGCAACGCTTATCTTAAGAGTAGACGGATTATGGTGAAGTAGAAGCTCAATCTCATCAACGTCGCCACCTGGGTCGAAACATTCATCCTTATTAAAATCAGAAAGAGGTGTGACAAGCTAAGCCGACTCATCAAGGTTAAAAACATAAGAGTCCTTACTCTCGATGTTCTCTAACACCTCATCAAAAAGAAGATTAACATCACTAGAGATATATTCATTATCGAATTCGAAAAGAGGGTTCGAGTAAATTTTAACATTATTTTCCAGAACGTCCTCATCGGATAGTGACTCATTATCACTAGAGGTAAAATCATCATTTGAGTCGAATAGAGGGTTAGAAAAAGTTACTGATTTTCCCTCTAGAACGTTAATGGGAGAGAAATCATCATACGAAGGTAAATCACACTCACTATCATTGTCAGATGTATCCCCGAACTCACTTGGGATTGAGACAAGGTCCTCAAAACTAGACTTTATAAATTCGTCCGATTCCTTTTCAGGAATAGTGCTAAGATTCTCATCCTCTATGATGAGAGAGTCCTCGGGATCCATAGTCGGTAAGACAGGTGTGAGTGGAGGAATTTGAGAAGTAATTTCATTCAAAGGAATAGTATATCCTTATCATCATCCGTCATCAACGAAATAATATTAAAACGTCATGAAGGCTCAGGAGTATAAGTACTAACATTAGCTGCCTGCTTTTGTTGAAGTATCCTCTCACACAATGATTGCATAGTGTTAAGTAGTTCATTCTTTAACTCAATCTTAAATTCATCATTCATCTTCTGCTGATTAAGGTCTTCTTGAATACTCTGAGGCTGATGATTGATAGAAAAACAACGGGGGTTGGTCAAAAACCAGAAAGAGTTATAATTAGGTCAAAGTAGATTTTGATTCCTCAGTGACACGAAAACTTATTCATGAGACCCCCACAGTTTTCACAGTAAAGATATTATTGTGGAAAACTCAATGAATTTTGTGGAAATAATTATCACCAAAGTTTTGATTGTAGCACGGTTCCTGCTCATAGACAAGCGGGAACCATGGTGGACAATCATAACCATAGTGCAAATCGTTCCCACATAACTCACACGAGTATGTCTCGTACTGGGGTTATAGAGGGTGGGTGAAAAATGTTTGGTGGGTCATTGAAAGAGTTGGGATTAAGGAGCAATCAATGGATGAATTTCATCTCTTGAAAGGGCAAACCTAGCAAATCCATCTCTACAGGAAGAGCATATCCACACACCTTGCAAGAACAAACCGTTGACGACCTTACACCATCTTCTAATGGATCTTTACACCCAAAACAATGAAATTGGTTGAGCGAAGATGTTTGGGGTTGTGAAGGTGGGTAGGAAAAAACAGGGTTTTTCATACATATTGAAAATAGGATCGAGGTTACAGACAAATTCTTCCTCCGAAACTGTACATTAGAACAACGCAACAATTTCCACATAAACGGTCCTCCACACCAAACGAGTCACCTTGAAAACCAAGACATTTAAAGAATTATCGATAAGAAAGTAAAAAAATAAGAATTACCGAATTAAGATGTAGAAAGATATTTATAGATTTTTTCAAATAATAACATAAGAAAAAGAAATAAAAAAAAATAAGAATGAGAAAAATATTTTTTGGTAACCCGAAAGTCAAAAAGTGTACGGTAGCTCTCAAGAAAAACGCTACAACGAAGCGGAGGAGCGACCCTCGCTTATACCTTTCTTATAGTTTGTTTGCTAAATGTGAGCCGATACGACAAGTAACAAACGGTTATTTTTAATTTTTAAATATAAAAGGAAAATAGAAAAGAAAATAGAATAAAAATATTTTTGGGTTTTTATATAAAATGAAAACTTTTACGGGGAAAGGATCTTCAAGGCTCGAACATGAACAATCTCGTAAAAATCGCCACACCTCTCCCCGACAACAGCGCCATTTTGATGTTCGTAAAAAATCCCTCTTAGTAATATATATATATATATATATATATATATATATATTATATATATAATATATATATAAATATATATAATATATAAATATATACATATATAATATATATATATAATATATATATATAATAACAACATAAGCAAAGTATCATACAAATTATTGCTTAGAAAAAGAATAATGAGTAATCAACCACGAGTATCCGTTTTCCTCGTTGAAGAGGTGAATGAGGAAATTTCACAGTTCATAAAAATCGTATGTTGGGATTCTTGATTTGATGAGACAAAGTGAATACAAGAATGAAACAAAAGGACTTAAATGCAAAAGAAGAATTCTTTAAAATATGGAAGATTTTGAAGATTTCAGAAGATCTCCTTAAGAAGATAAAGATATAGAAGATAATATTATATGTTAGGAAATATTAATTTGGTTTCTTATCTTTTTTTATTTGTTCTTACCTTTATAAACCTAGATATCTCTAGTATATAAAGAGATATCAGGCAGATGGTTTTAGGCATCCAGAAAACATAGAACTCTCCCAATGAGAGTCTAGAAAAACACGTGTGTGTACACGTTTAGTTAGTAGTTAGATTAATAGTTAGTTAGTTCGTAGCTCCAAGGTATGGAATTGGGGCAAGGTGGAAACGTATGAGAATAAAAACCTTGTTTGATAATATACTGTTCTTTATATTCCACTACATATTTATATTATCTGTAAAACATATCCTAGATGAGTCTATAACGATCTCTACAATTGGTATCAGAGCTTGTTGAGAAACTTTGAATAAGAAGAAAACTACATCTATACAAGATCTCATATTCAAAGAGAAGATGGAGTCACAATCAGAAACTACCCAAACAGTGTCTACACTAAAACTTCCAGTACTCAAAACTGGAGACTATGATCTAGAGCAATATCTTACTCACACTGATTATGCTCTTTGGGAGGTTATTGTGAATGTGATCAACTGCTGTTCAATCAGCTATGCTGAAGGTCCTATTCTCTTAAACTAGCAGAACGAAAATCTGGCAAGAAAGAAAATTGAAAGCAAAAAGCACTCTGTTGTGTGGCCATCCTAGTGACAGCTTTGAAGTTCACATGAAAACAAGGATGCAAAGACTTATAGGAAGCAAAGCAAGACCATTTCTGGAGGCAACAAAGAAACAAAGAAAATGCAGAAGACCCTTCTAGAAGGCAGCAATATAAGAATTTTAACTAGCATTAGTAGATCTGAAGGACAGGATAAAACCTATGAAAAAAAAAAAAAAAAATAAAATAAAAAAAAAAATTAAAAGGTTATTTTTTTATTTTGTTTTTTTTAAAAAAAGAAAAACCCCCAAAACAAATCCCCCTTTCCCAAATTAAAGTCCCCCCCCCCCCAAATTTGGGAAAAAATTCATAGTGAAGTTATCTCTCAGAAGAATCATAATTTTGAAGTTGCTGAGAAGTCTACCGATCAGCTTAGAACAAAATAGCTTTAAAATCACACAGAGAAACCAAATCGATCAAGACAACACCCATAAAACAAAAGTTTGAGCATGGATGATTTTGTAACACAATTTGAAGGTATATGAAGCTTGAGATTAAAGTGCAATCAAGCTCAAGCTACAAACTCTCAGAATGAGGGCTTTTTGACTTCAAAAAACACTAGAAGTACTAATGAAGATTAATACTGCTCATTCGAAGTTTTCTAGTGCTAGTTCACAGGGACAAGCTTCTTCCTCAACATATGCTAAAATGATAGTCATGTTTTCCCTTCTTTGCTAATCACTCTAATAGTCCACAATTAATACAATGTAAAGTATCTGGTGAGCAGATTGATAATGATATCTTAAGAGATGGATCCAAATGGCAGGTGGCCATGCTTAACCAAAGGGTGAAAATATTCTTAAAGAAGACAGGAAGGAAAATAAATTTCACTAGCAAAAGAAACTGTTGGCTTTTTGATTAAGACAAGGTGAATGTTAACAATTTGCCCATAGGGAGGTCACTTTGCTAGAGAATGCAATGGCACCAAGGAATCAGGGGAATAAAAAGAGATGCACCAAGAAGGATGTACCAGTAGAGACTCCATGCCAAATGCCCTTTGGGTTTGGTTCAAGATGGGATATGAGTGTTTATGATTGGAGCATTCAGGCTAAAGAAGGACTCATACACTTTGCTCTCATGCCTAGTCCATCCCAAGTACCCATCAAGTTTCAACAAGTTCAGACTCTGAGGTACATACTTGCTCTAAAGATTTCTTAAAATCTAGAAACTCTTTCAAAACAGTATGATCAACAGCGTGATGTCTCTTAATAAATCTAAATTAATCTAGAAATTATAGGTTATCAAATGGGATTAGAATCATTAGAAGCTAGGATAGTTGTTCATGAAAAGAATGAAGCTGTTTATGAAGAAGATATTGCATTTTTAAAGTATGATGTCCAAGTGAAAGATATCTCTATCAAAGACCTTAAAAATCAGTTAGAAGAAGCTTTAAAAGAGAAAGATGATTTGAAACTTAAACTAGAAAATTTTGAAGAATCATCAAAGAATCTAACTAAACTGATAAATAGTCAAATAAGTGCTAAAGACAAAGCTGGTCTTGGTTATGATAGTCAAATGAATGAGAGTGAAGTGGTTAATAGTGTGTTTAACAGTAAAGAAAGTGATGTGGATGATAGTCCAGTAAATGATAGATTCAAAATAGGTGAAGGGTTTCATGCAGTTCCCCCTCCTTACACTAGGAACTACATGCCCTCAAGACCTGACTTATCCTTTGCTGGGTTAGATGATTATGTCTATAAGGCTAAAGTAAGTGAAACTATTACTACTGCATCTAAAACCAGTAAGGATAGTGTAGAAAAGCCTAAAACTGTTAGGCCTAGTGCTCCTATCATTGAAGATTGGGACACTGATAATGATGGTGTGTTTAGACCTAAACCTGATCAGACAAAACCAAAGTTTACTAAAATTAATTTTGTCAAATCTGATAAGAATGTAAAATCTGTTAATAAGAAAAACACACACAGGCAAGAAGAGTATCTTAGGAAAAGTCAAAATCCTAGGGATAATAGAAGAAACTGGAATGAAATGATGACTCAAAAACTAGGAAATGGTTTTAAGTTTATAAAGAATGCTTGTTTTGTATGTAGGAGTTTCAACCATTTAATTAAAGACTGTGATTTTCATGACAAGAAAATGGTAGAAAAACCAGTGTTGAATAATAAGGGAAGGGTTAATGGTCAAAGGTAAATTAGACCAGTATGGAACAATGCTTAGAGGGTGAACCACCAAAATAAATTTACTCACCCACATCCTAAAAGGAATTTTATTCTAACAACAGTTGTAACAAAGTCAGGACAAGTACCAGTTAATGCTGCTAAGCAAAACTCTCCAAGAGCAGCATAGTTAATTGTACTAAGCAAAAGCTTCCAAGACCGCTGCATCAATTAGTATACTTTAGGCTTGTTTAAATACTGTTGCCTAAACCAAAAGTGAATGGAAGCATTACCATAACATATTCTTATTTTAAAGCACATTCGCCAGTAAGAAGGGCTTTTAACTAAAAAATATCAGCAGCACAAACCAATAATTTTAATGAAAAGAGTTAATACTGTTTAAGGTTAACAATGTAACTACTGCTGGGCAAAAGCAGTAGTTAGTGCTATTGAGGAAATGGGGTAAATTGCTATTACAGTCATCAGCATGTGGATTTGGTGACCAACAGGAAATGTTATTGACCATACCTCTAAAGAAGTTGGAATATACATGCTTTAAAAGATTTGACTATGTTGATCTACAAGGCAGACTCAAGTCAGTAATGGCTTGGGTCCCCAAGAGAAACTAATTCTCTTATTTTGAGTGCAGGGTAATCCACAATATACTTTACAGGATCAAGGGATTTTTTGACAGTGGATGCTCCAGGCATATGACATGAAACAAGTCCTTTCTTACAGATTATCAAAACGTTGATGGTGGATTTGTTGCATTTGCAGGAAGTCCTAAAGGAGGTAAAATTACTAGAAAAGGTAAAATTAGGACTGGGAAATTAGACTTTGAAGATGTATACTTTGTAAAGGAACTTAAGTTTAACCTTTTCCCCGTCTCACTAATGTGTGACAAGAAAAACAGTGTTCTTTTCACTGAGACTGAATGTCTTGTTCTATCTCCTGACTTTAAGCTACTTGATGAAAGTCAAGTCTTGCTTAAAGTTCCCAGAAAAAACAACATGTACATTTTTGAACTAAAGAATATTGTTCCTTCAGGAGGTTTGACATGTTTATTTGCAAAGAATACAATAGATGAGTCTAATGTATGGCATAGGAGGCTTGGTCATATAAACTTTAAAACTATAAACAAACTTGTGAGGGGGAAACCTTGTTAGTGGTTTGCCTTCAAAGCTCTTTAAAAATGACCATACTTGTGTTGCTTGTTAGAAGGCAAAGCAACACAAAGCTTCTTATAAGACCAAGCTTATGAGCTCTATCAGCCAACCTTTATAAATGTTGCATATGGACTTATTTGGGCCAACATCTGTAAGGAGTATCAATCACAAGACATATTGCCTTGTTGTCACTGATGACTATAGTAGGTTTAGTTGGGTTTTCTTTTTGGCCGCTAAGGATGAGACTAGTAGGATCCTTAAAACTTTTATTACTGGTATAGAAAACCAAATAAATCATAAGGTTAAAATCATCATATGTGACAATAGAACTGAGTTTAAGAATAATGACATGAATCAGTTCTGTGGGATGAAAGGGATTAAGAAGGAGTTTAGTGTTGCTGGAACTCCACAACAAAATAGAGTTGCTGAAAGAAAGAATAAAAAAAAAATACACTAAATCGAGGCAGCTAGGACTATGCTAGCAGATTCATTATTTACTTACTACCATTTTGGGCTGAACTAGTTAGTACTGCTTGTTATGTTCAGAATAGGGTTTTAGTGACCAAGCCTCACAACAAGACACCTTATGAACTATTACATGGTAGACCACCTAGTATAAGTTTTATGAGACCTTTTGGGTGTCCTGTGACTATTCTTAATACCTTAGATCCCCTAGGAAAATTTGATGGGAAGGCTGATGAGGGGTTCTTTGTTGGATACTCTATAAATAGCAAGGCTTTTAGGGTATTTAACACTAGAACTAGGAAGGTAGAGGAAAACCTGCACATAACCTTTCTTGAAAACAAACCCAATGTTGCAGGGAGTGGACCAGATTGGCTCTTTGATATTGATTTACTAACAAACTCTATGAATTATAAAGCCAGTTAATGCAGGGAAATCAAACTTATAAAGAATGAAGGGTATCAAGGATATATGTTGATGCAGTACCTAACTTTAAACAATATATTCTGCTACCATTACTTTATGATAGTACACAAAGCTTAAAGGATGCAGTTATTGATGATGCTGGTAAAAAGACTAATGAAGAACCAGCAAATGAGGGTGAAAGAAATGGTCAAGAGAAAGGAGGAGCTTCAAATAAAGAAAATGATCAAAATGTGCAAGATTTTAGAGCTGAATTAGATAATTTACTTATTTAACAGAAGGAAGGTTATGCTAACAGCACTAACAGAGATAGTACTGTTAGTTTATCTGTTAGTACTGCTAGGCAAAATTTTACTAATGCTAATGATCTTCCTACTGATCCTCTCATACCTGATTTGGAGGATACTGGTATCTTTAGTGGTGCATATGATTATGAAGATGTGGGTGCATAGGCTGACCTTAACAACTTGGAAACCACCATGAATGTCAGTCCTATTCCCACAAACAGAATTCATAAGGATCATCCTAAAGACCAGATCATTGGAGACATAAATTCAGCTACTCAAACAAGGAGGATGACCAAGATTTCTAAAGAACATGATATGGTAAGTTACATCAAAAAGCGAAGGAGAACAAATCATAAATATTATCATAACTGCTTATTTGCATGTTTTCTCTCTCAAAATGAACTCAAAAAGGTGATTCAAGCTTTGACAGATCCAAGCTGGATAGAAGCAATGCAAAAGGAGCTTCTGCAATTTTAAAAACTTTAAAAGGTTTGATTTGGTGGATCTTTCTAAAGGCAGAGGGCATTTAGAAAAAGGGGTTGTTATAGAAACAAGGAAAGATTAGAGAGGGAATTGTATAGTAGAAACATGGCAAAGGACTGGTTGCCACAAGGTTTTATACTTCAAGATGAGAATGAATTAGTATGATGAGGTTTTTTGCTCCTGATGCTAGGATTGAAGCAATCAGGTTATTTTTGGCATATGCATCATTTATGGGACTTATTGTGTACCAGATGGATGTGAAGAGTGCCTTTTTATATGGTACTATTGAAGAGAAGGTGTATGTGTGCCAACCTCTTAGTTTTGAAGATCCACAGTTCCCTAATAAGGTTTATAAGGTAGAAAAAGCTTTATATGGTCTACATCAAGCTCCTAAAGACTGGTATGAGACCTTGTCTACCTACTTATTAGAAAATAGATATAGAAGAGGCACTATAGATAAAACTTTGTTCATCAAGAAGGACAGAGGTGATATCATGTTAGTACAGGTGTATGTTGATGATATCATCTTTAGGTCTACAAAGAAGTCTTTATGTGTTGAATTTGAGCAGATGATGCACAAGAGATTCCAGATGAGTTATATGGGGGAGCTCACTTTCTTCTTGGGATTGCAATTACAACAGAAGGAGGATGGAATCTTCATTAGCTAAGACAAATATGTGGCTGATGTATTAAAGAAGTTTGATTTTACCACTGTGAAGGTAGCAAGCACTCCAATAGAGACTAACAAGGCATTGAACAAGGATGAAGAAGTTAAGGATGTGGATGTTCACTTATATAGATCAATGATTAGATCATTGATGTACTTAAAATCTTCTAGGCCTGACATAATGTTTGTTGTTTGTGCTTGTGCAAGGTTCCAAGTTACACCAAAGACTTCATACCTTCATGCAGTAAAGAGGATCGTTAGATACTTAAAAGGACAGCCTAAATTAGGCCTTTGGTATCCTAGAGATTCACCATTTGACTTGGAAGCCTTTTCTAATAGTGATTAGCTAGAGACACTCAAAAACCACTCACAAACCAACCTTCCCCAACCTCTAAAAACCCTTAGGCCTCTTGACAGGAAATCCACAACAGGAGGTTGTCAATTTCTTGGCAAAAGGTTGATTTCATGGCAATGTAAAAAGCAGACTATAGTTGCAAACTTTACTACTGAAGCAGAGTATATTGCTGTTGCTAATTGCTATGGACATGTGTTATGGATTCAAAATCAAATGCTTGATTATGGGTTCAACTTCATGAACACCAAGATTCACATTGATAATGAAAGCACCATTTGTATTGTGAAGAATCCAGTGTTTCATTCTAAAACCAAGCACATTGAAATAAGGCATCATTTCATCAAAGATTCTTATGAGAAGAAGTTGATTCAAGTGATCAAGATTACAAGACCCATAATGTTGTAGCAGACTTCTCATAAAAGGCATTTAATGTTTAGCACGTTTTAACTTTTGATTGCTAGCATTTTAGATTACTTATTTCTGAGCATTGTTTGATTGAGGGGGGAGGTTTAATTAAGATTGGATGAAAGGAAATGTATCACTTCTGTAGAAGGTGGATGAGGGTCAGGAATAACCACTGCTCCCTACACACATTACATTGCTCAAATCTGTAATGACGAACCAATCACTGTTTTTATAATCATATCAAACCTCAAAAGACCTACAAACCTAGAAAGCTAAAATGGGACCACTAGATATTCAGTCTAGTGGACCTATTCACCCTTGTTGCAGATAGACTGTTCTTTATCGGGATGGGGAAGAATAATGGAAAGGTGCTTTTTCTTTTGTCATTCTGCATTCTAGCTTAGAATCAGAGCAGGATGTGGTAACATAAATAGGGGCCCAATCTATGGCAACACTTATGAATCTCTCCTTAGGGAAAACTTGATTCAGTTAGTTGGTCCCAAGTGCCAAGTTACCATATTGGGGGCAGTAAGCATAAACTAGGTTTGAGGCTACATCTAAACAGTCCAATGATCCACCTCTCTCAAGAGTTAACACACTTGGAAGTGGGTATTTGTATAAAACTGTCCGATATTGTGAGCAAAAAGAAAAGAGATATGTGTGAAACAAAAACAGAAAGAGTGACTTAGTGAGCAAAAGAATTGAGAGATAAAGTGAGAATAAAAACAGAAAGAGAGCTTGTGAGAATCAAGATTGGTGATGGAAATACGTTTTGGAACAAAATTGAGGTTAAAACTGGTATCTCAAAAGTTAATACAACTAGGTATTACTTAGTACTGTTGGGCATATTTAGTACTGTTAGTCAGAAAAACTTAGTACTGATGGGCACTACTTAGTACTGTTAGGCTAATCTTAGTACTATTATGATACCGTTAGTATTGTTTGAGGTATAACAGAATTTCCTTAATTAATTATAGCCGTTGAGATATTTCTGCCAACAACTTAGCTTATAGGGGTCTATAATTTGGATATTTCTTGATCTTTATTTCTCTTATAAGCTTTCTTCAAGATAAAGATCATCTTTTTCAGCTTCTACATGCTCATCTATCTTCTGCTTCTTTGATTTATCATATTCAAGCTTATCTCCAGCTCTTTTAGAACTTCCTTAAGTTCTTGTCACACTGCTTTTCACCACCTCTGAATCTATAGGAACAAATGAACTTACCTGTTTGTATGCTTTATCAAAGAGCTTCTAAATTTCTTCATAACTCCTTCCTTTCAGCTGATTGTGCTTGTATCCACCCATATTCTTCAGGTATGTACACATTCTATTCCTTATTTGATTTTTGGTAGGTGGTTTACTTCTTTGCTCTGCTAATCTCTGTGCCGCAAAGAACTTTTCCTTTCAGCTATCATCTCCACTAACATTCTTGACTTTTTTCAATGGAGAATTGTTCTTGTTCTTTAGCTTGGAGTCTTACAGCTAATTGCTCATCAGCATCAATCATAGCTTGAATGCTATCCAGTTCTTCAATAATTGCTGCTTTGTTAGCTTCTTCTTGTGCAACTCTTTCTTTTTCCAACTCTGCTTGTTTTTCAGCCTGCAATCTAAGTGTCAGTTCTTCATCAAGTGTAATTTGATCTTTCTTCTTTAATGGCTTTTCAGGCTCAACCATTTTTCCCTTGCCTTTGTTTTTTGTTTGTGAAAGTTGTGATGATTATGAAGAAGAAACTATTGGTGTAAATGCAGATGCTTGCTCCTCCTGATCAAGAATAGTACCAATTCTTTTGCCTTTCGTCTTGTCTAGCACGCTTATAGAGAGTAGTAATTTTAGTTTGGCTAAAGACAGTTTTGTATAACTGCGCCTAATTTGTGGTTTAGCTGCTTTGAATCTCCGCATAACAGGTTTGAGCCAAAGGCAACTCATCAACAGTTGTCTGTATAGCTTGGCTAGCAGTAGTAACTACTTCAGCAGCTATTAGTTAATTGGACCATTCCCCCCAGCCATAGAAGCACTCACTCATTTTATAATTCCTTTTCCAGAAACAACTTCTTCACCTTGTAAATCATCTTGTACATCAAACAACATCTCTTCATCATATCTTTCTTGAGTCTCATCAATCAAAGTCACTTCTGCATCAGCATTAAGATCAGTTGTTTTCTTCTCCTGTTTGGATGCATCTCTTTGAGCACCCAAACTAACATCATTAGAGGATTCTACCCTGCTAGCTGAACCAACCTTCCTTAACCTCTTGAGCCCTGAAGTTCTTGACTTCCTTCTCTTTTCCAACTGCTTAACTCTCTTCTTTAAGCTGGCAATCTCCTTTGCTTGAGCAGTCTTTGCTTCCTCCAAATAAAGAACCTGTTTTTGTAGTTTGGTACATAAAGTCATCAATTCAGCAAGTTGAAATCTATCCACACCACTTTGAGGTGGATCACAGGAAGGGGTAGATATAGGCTCCTCATTAGTATCCTTATCAGGAATAGGCTCTGTAGGACCACTTTCCTTCCTCTGTTTCCTTCTAGACTTTTTCTTTTGAGGCTTAGATGATGATAGTTGAGGAACAATGGGTGTGGAATGGGAATTAGTAGGAGCAGCTGAATCTTCACCCATGTCTTCTGGAGCTTGAACCATCATAGTTTGAAATAGAGGGGTGATTCTCCCAGAGAAACCTTTTCCTTCCCTCTTCATATTAGCAAAAATCTTCTTTGTATGGGAAGGTGCAACATAAATCCATTTATGTTTGGACATTCTTTCAAATTGTTTGTCCAGGAACACTTGCACAAACCTTGGATACATAAGAAATTTAACCCCACCCTCCAAGTTCTTCATCATATTATAAAAAATATACTTGAAAAAGTTAAATTTTTGGTTTGTTGCAAGACAGATGATGACATACGCTCCGAACACACTATATATATAATATATAAGTATAGTATATAAGGATTATATCAAATAATAGTATAGTAAGTATTTTCCGTCGGGTTAGAGAAACAAACTTTTAACCAAAGTTGTCTCAAAAACCTCCCGAGTCGTTTTCCCTCGACGAAGCGTGAATTGAAAATCGGTTTAGTCCGTGATCGCGCGTTTTGAATAGTTTCAAAGATTTTGATTTGGTTGTCTAAATTCTACTAAAAATAAATGACAAGTAGATAAATGTACGAAAACATGTAAGCAAGAAATGACAATTAAACACGTAAGCATAAAATGTAAACGGGAATTAAAAACGCGACATTTAAAACCTAAATTATCTAAAATTAAACCTAAAATGATTTTTCTATTTTTCCTAATCCTATTTTACTAATTTATAAGAAAAGGCTAAGGAAATTCTAAAACGAGAACACTTAAAGCTTAAAAACGAAGAAAACGAGAACGTGAACGAAATCCCGTTCTTTAAAAAGTGAAATTTAAAAATATTAACCCTACGAAAGTAAATTTCAAACCTAAGCCTAGATTATGATAAAAGAAAATTTTATAAAAAAGAAAATTATTTTTTTGATTATTTTTCTATTTTTTATGATTTTTTAAAGTTTTTAACAAAAATAAATGATTAAAAATACTAAACTAATTATAAAAATTCTGAAAAAATACTTTTGACTATTATAATCCTAAGAAAAATAAAAACTGTGAAAAAGCTAGAAGAAATAAGCTGCTAATAAGCTTATAAGAGCTGATAAGCTAAAATGAGCTAACACACTTAAATAATAAATTTTACAATTATAAATCGAAAAAGTCCCCAGGGCAGATGGTGTGAGTGTGTGTGTGTAAGGTTGAGGAGGGTAGAGGTCCAGGGTTCGAGCCTTGCTCACCCTGGATTTCCCCTCTTCCCTTTTTATTTTTTTGCAAAAACTTTAAAAAACAAAGTTATAAAACAGCTTTTAAGGAACATTTTTTATAAAAGAAACTTTTTGTGAAAACTAATGAATAAGCTAGAAAACAGCTTATTAAATCAGACAGATTGTACTAAACTCTTTTTTCTTAAACTATTTCTTAAAACACAAGTACACTAAAATGCCAAAATAAGCTCAAACCAGGTCAAATAAGCTATGGCTACCCTAAAATTACTCTAATAAGCTAAACTGAACTAGAAATAAGCAAAATGATAAGCCTTAAGCTAAGATTAATCCAATAAGCACTTTAACAAAAACTGTTAACCAAACAGTCCCTTAAGGAGACTTTGAGCTTATTTTTCAATAAGCTAAAGGATCCTTATGGTCTTTTGGCTTATACTACTAAAAAGCATATCCAAAAAGCTACTTAAAACAACAATCAAAAAGTATTTTGAAAATCAAATAAGCTAAGAAAAGGATAAATGAAAAAGCTACTTATGCTGATTATCTATTTTTTAGTTTTAACTAAAGTGCTAAATCTAGTTATGCGGTCCTAAAAACAGATATGTAAATAAGCTTTTAAACTTAAAATAAGCCCTAATAGATCTAAATTGGCCTATAATCTACTTGTGCAACAAATTTCATAAGCTAACTCTAATTCTAACTAGCTTAATTATCAGCTTGAAAATGGCTTTTGGGACTTTTGGGACTTTTGGTGAAAATGGCTTTTGGGACTTTTGATGAATTTGTGTTATCATTAAAGAATTTGTGTTATCATTAAAGAAATGGACTAAAGAAATGGACTAATTTGTGTTATCATTAAGGGTATTTTGGGTATTTTCAAGGGTTTTGTCATTTTATGGGTTGACCATGGTTTATCTTAG